>QLIY01002186.1:0-21889 GCA_003260075.1 Phallusia mammillata | reverse complement strand
ATTCCCAGGCCGGGGGCCAGCCCAAGCTCAGTGTTAGTAGCTCTACCGAGGCATGTCTCCATGCGCATTTATGCGCCCCCGGCAGTTAAAGGGTTAAAACTACTTAGCGGTCACCCAAACCAAACCTTAAAAAAACCCTGCACGTGCTTACCATACGTCCAGGGTGCCCCCCCCCCAAACGAATCTTGAACGATGCTGGGGTAAAAGTGGCAATAAAACCTTTTAAAACAATTGGGCAGTTACCAAAAAAAAGCTACCAAAACCAAAACATGCCACGAGACACCAACACAGTACAGGAATTGTTTATCAGGTGACTTGTCATGATTGCGACATGATTTACATTGGCCAAACCGAGCAAAATTTAAATTCACGACTGAAAGAACAAAAGGCGGCCTATCAAAAACATGGAAATTAGGAAGTCCGCCTTATGCGAACACATGTTGGAATGCGACCACCGCATTAATTGGAACGATGCGAAAATTTTGAAACAGGAAGCAAATTGGTCGGTTGGCTTTCAAAGGTTGGTATTTGAAAGTTGCCTTATAAATTCCAATTCGAATGTTCTTAATCGCAATGATGGCAAAAACCTAAATGGTGGGCGAAAACGTTAGCAAAAATACAAGTTCCTGATAAAAACAAATAGTATTTTGTTTAGCATTACACCAGTGGAACGACAAATTTGTTAAATATGCAACCTGGTCGACGAAACGCTTGTTCAGTATTTTTTAACTCATAGATGTTGCATATATCGTGATGGAACTGCATGGTCACGTGCTGCTGTTTGTCTTCATGGTTACACGGGTATCTTTAGATTAAAGCGTCCTGACAAAGCATCACAAAGATCTCACCTGTTGTCAATCGACCTCTATGCCGGACCTTAATGTTGTTTTTTGTTTCTTTTTTTCATGTGTTTGTTATTGTTTAGCTGTTTTACATATTTGTTCCTTAGTCACATCTATTATCTTCAACGTAATTTAATGTGAATTAATCCATTTTACACAAATTCCTTAATTTCCCATGTAATAATAGCTTATGCTATGTGTACATGTATGTAAATACAAAGTTAGTTTTCAATTGTATACATCGCTTTATGCGTGCTCTCCATTCCGGCACTAGAAACTATCCCAGCCACGCTTTATAATACGGTGTAGCTGCATCGCGATCAGTCATCATTCATCAATTGTGCCCCGACGGTTGTTTTAAATCAGGGGTGGGCAACCTGCGGCCCTTTATCGAAGGTTGTGCGGCCCGCAGAGACGCTTGGATTTCAAAAGTACTGGCAAACGAGTCCAAGTATTACATATTTTTGAGCTGATTAATGCGCCTGATGCTAGTTTTCTGCGATCTATTAAAATGTGGATTTAACCAAATACGAATTATACTTCTAGTTAAGCATATTTGCTAAGAAACCAAGCAAAATCACTTTGTGTCATACGCATGTGCGGCCCGCGATCCAATCGATCCAAAATTTGACATTTATAATTGGCCCCACAGTAAAAAAGGTTGCCCACCCCTGTTTTAAATGGTTTAACGTTGCGCAGCTATTTCCGGCTGCGTGATTGTTGTAGTGTTATTGTGTTTGTGTCGCTATGATTTCTTTCACCAAGCGAAATAAACTTAACTCAACACAAGTTTTTTTTACATAAACCGGAGCCTATGTGAGACATGTGAATAAAAACTCTAAGTGCGTTGCAGTCTTTCTTTCAAGTGCTAAACATATTTTATTTCGTGGTAAGATAAAGCGCAGGAAGACGAACGCACAATATATTAATTTAACCACAGATAGTATATACAACCGTAATGAAAATGTTTTTGTTGCAGTTTTAAAAAAGAACTTAAAACTTCAGGACATACTGTTTTGTGCAGATTACTTTCGTTCGCTTGGTAAATATGAGTGGCTTGCTCTCTGCTTTGTGCCCACTCTCAGACACGTACTGTAAGAATACGGTGTGTTTTCTTTTAAAGCGTGGAAACGCCAGGCAGCTGCCATTTGCTCCATTGGAATCATGCCGTCTTTTTTATTTTCTTCCTCGACTTTTTTTAACTCCTCGGGCGATAATAATGGCAATCTTATTAGTGGAACTACCGAAGAAGAAAGATCTTTCATCTGTCGGTTCGAAATTAGTGAATTGCTTCGGCTCCATCTCCGGACAGCATTAATGACATCTAGTTCATCTGCTTCAAGTGAATCTCCCCTAAGTAAAGCACCGAGAGCTTCTGCGGATAGTTCCTGAAAACGGTCTGATCGCATCACACTAACTGCATTTTTAGTAATAAACTCGAGAGACTTTTGAAGCATTTCCGCTTGTGCATGAGAAACTGCAGCTTGCAAAACATCACACGCAGTTTGTTCAGATAATCCATCCATTAAATATCTCAGTGACAGGCGTTTTAGCCCATCCAAACTGTATTCGATAGATAGTGAAAGGACGTCGGCTGCAAGGTCTGGCGTTAGAGTACAACAGTTGCTGTAAATGTAATCTAACGCAGTAAGGAACACCTCAGGTCGTACGTCCGGTAAAGTATATGGAGCATCTCTTCCAGCCACAGCATGAATTGGTTGTTGTGAAAACAACGACCGAAATGCTTCTGAACGTGCTGCTAAAAAGCACCGATGTGCGTAAACCAACTGTCTTTGAGGCCCAACCAAGAACATAACATCACTGTAGTCTTTGTGATTAATGCAACGTTTTCTCATTAAACTGTAAAACGCCGTTTGATCGCCTCGAACAAGCTTTTCTTCCATGTCGATTTTTCCAAATGCCCAAAGCGGCGGTGAAACTTAAAATTTAACAGTAAATTAACAAACGTTTTGGACAGCATATATTCTGTATCAGACAAATAGACACATGTCGAGCTAAGCTACACAGCATGAAATGGATGCTTAAGTGGATTTAATCGCCAGAGGCAAGACCTGAAACTAGTTAGTCTGGTTTCAAGTTTCATGACAACAGTTTCTCATCAAAAGATTTTTTGTAGGCACAACCTAATGACTTAATTGCGTTTATCAATTTCAGAAGAACTATAATGCGTGCACTATATAATCACGTGGCAATAAAACTGAGTTCAAATTTTTGAAATATACGTAATTAAATTGGAGAGACATTAAAAGGAAAAAGCATTCTGCCTCCCTCCATTCATCACAACCTGATGTGTCAAATACATTTTGGTAAAAAATGAAAGTATAAACATTTCTGTGAGGAAAAGAACAATGAATCGTGTTCTAGAGGGGAGCTGAAGTTCAAATTTGTTCTTCGATTTGAAAGGTTTCCTGACACTGAAATTTAAAACCAGGGAGATAAACCGCTTGTCAGTTGGGGTTTTGGTTTGGTTTAGCTTTAAAAATATTTTTAGGTTAGTGTTACGTTCCAGGTGGGACACAATACCTAGCAGTTTTGCGGTTGCCGAACCTCCTTAATTTTCTTTTTATCTACGCGGTTTACCCCAAAAGAATTTTTACTGTGCACTGCGCAAATTTATCATTTGTTATTTTTGACACGTGCGGGATCTACGTGTGTGCGCGGTTCCGGCAATGAATAATAAGGCCCTGTGTCAGCTGAGCTTGTAGACTAGGGCTTTACTTGAAAGCTTGTTATTTCTTCTGATTCACGTGGTTCGCATCAGTCGTCTGCAGTAGGCTAGCGAGTAAGTTCATTATTACGATTCTTAAAGATTGCTGCATAGAGCCGACATGATCCACAAAAGGTCAATTTGTTTTTTCTTCTTCTTTTATTCTGGTTACGCAAAACGCATCAGGTATCATTTATCTCAAGGAAAGTAAACAATGGAAAAGAGAAAGATCAACGATCAAACATTGGCTTTTAAACTGATACTCGTTTTTTCTTGCGATCGCTGCAAAACAGTAGGCCTACCTTCTATTACTCACATCAGTTATTAGTTAGTTTTAAGTTAAAAGCATAAAAAGATATGCAGCAATGGATTGCACGACTATTTCGAAACACCCAGTTTACGCAATAACAGCCCATCTTATGGTCAGGCTGATTGAACAAAACAGGAAACTGGGAACATGTAACATTGTGGGAACAACGACACTAAATATGGACTTTCAATAATTACTGAATCATGAGAACAGATGGAACAGTAAAGTTACACCACTCTAAACCAGGGCTGCCAATGAGAATTTCAACAAAACCCAAGACTCCCAGCAAAATAACCCAAGAATTTAAATGAAAACCCAAGATTGCAAAATGTGGTTAGAAATGCAATTAATTAGGAAATTTACCCCTCTTCATTGACAATTTTTTGACAATTTACAGTCCAGAAATGCAACTTTACAAACTGGTAGGAAATGAAAGGGAATATTATGTTCAATAAAATATGCAGCAATCGCCATTTCACTCTTGGCTGTTTGATGATCATAATCTGTTTTCTTTTTCATAAAATTAGTAATGTCTGCACTGTAGACTCTACAGTATATTTAGAGTTTTTATGTTTAACAAGCATTGATTTATTTGTATTTTTAAGTGTAACGATTGCTTTCCCTGTATACTTATCTGGAAAGAATTAGGGTCTAGAAAAGAAAGAAAATAAAAGAGATGATAAAATCGCCTAAACACTGCAGCTACCCGAAAAACTTTTCTCGTTAAAATAGTTCTTACATATATTTATTTCATTAATAAGACTCAAAACCCAAGAATTGTTATAATTTTCAAAATAAACCCAAGAACCCAAGACGTCAAGTAAAAACCCAAGATCTTGGGACAAAACCCAAGCTTTGGCAGCCCTCATGGTTTATACCCTATCAAATATTGGAATTCTTGGTGACCGGCTAACTTGATATAACGTTTTTACTAAGTCTAACGTTTAATATTATGTGAGTGTGCTGTGATCACTGGTCTGCATGAACGCTGCAGAGCTGATACCATTTGTCAATGTATAATCATCTTAGCGTAAATGGGTTCTATTGATCAAAGCTTTTCCAAACAATATGTTACGTTTTGTCGCTTGGCGTTGAATAATTTATTTTGTCATTTACATTATACAAACAACTATACATAGAATTGTTGAGAGAACTTGATTGAACTGAAACATGATCTGTAGAAGCATTTTGCGCCACATGTGCTTTCTGCACGGTTTTTACGCAGTTAAAAATTGTTCGTCTATATTCGTCNGCATTTTTAAGTGTAACGATTGCTTTCCCTGTATACTATCTGGAAAGAATTAGGGTCTAGAAAATAAAAGAGATGATAAAATGGTCTAAACACTGCAGCTACCCGAAAAACTTTTCTCGTTAAAATAGTTCTTACATATATTTATTTCATCAATAAGACTCAAAACCCAAGAATTGCTATAATTTTCTAAATAAAACCCAAGAACCCAAGACGTCAAGTAAAAACCCAAGATCTTGGGGCAAAACCCAAGCTTTGGCAGCCCTGCTCTAAACCATATGTCGCACAAACAACATATAGGCCTAACTTTGATGGGAACGAAAAGTCGTGCTTGCACAGTTACAATTTTCCATTAGGCTACTTAATGCTTAGCCAAACCAAAGTGGCAAAATGATTATTTTAAAGCACGTGACCGCTACATATTCCATGTAGTTGTTGTCTCACGTAGGCTATACTTTGGTACGGTGTTCTGAAAATCAATAAATTTTGTTAAACCGGTTCGCGGGTTTGGGTTCAGTTCCGGTTCGATTCCCTGTAATCGCTGTGACACACGCGTTAACCAAGGCATACGCCACACTTCACTGGGTAAATAAGTTCACATAACGTATGAGTTTGGGGTTACTTCAGAGAACGGGTCTTTAACTTAAATATCTGATGTAGGCTACTCGCCGGAGTTCCCCACCATCCTGTTTCCATTGGCACGTTATGTCCAGTGGTGGGATTCGATTTTTTCGTCAGCCGGTTCTATCACAAAAGTCATATTATTCAGACGGTTCTGTTACAAAAAGTCCATTGACAGTAACCAGTGATGCTAACCGGTTCGCTGATCTCATAAAATTGCGTGAGACGGTTCTATAGAACCGGTGCGAACCGGCTGAATCCCACCACTGCTTATGTCCCGTAATCGCGCTCAGTTCGACGATCGGAACGTCACGCGAGGAAGAATGGAAACGCGTCCCCTAAAGATCTTCAACAAACTCCCCCACACACAGGTGTTGTAAATCTTGTTCGAGCGAACAGGTCAAATGCTGAGGAGAAGGGAAACGCAAGGAGGCAGTTTCTGCACAAAAACATTGCATAAAAGACTGCATTTTAAATGTAGAAATGCAACACAAAGTTACTCACCAATAACAAACGACAAAAACACGCCTTCATACTTGTAGCACCATACTCCACAGAAGTCAGGAACGAAAAGGACTAAACCGCGTTGCGTCGTCAAACAAAACTGACAGTTAATTGTTACGTCGCACAACGCAATAGATTGCAATAAAAGTTGTAGTGAGGAAAAGCGGGAAATTATAGAAATGTGCTTTTATTGGCAAATAAGATGTAACAGGCGTCTTGTGGTTCTTTCCTAGAGGATATTTTTCTGTGCCTGCCTGCTGCTTCCCGCTAATAATTTCGACCCATTTTGGCGCGTGATCCGCAATTTAAGTAAATGGACTTTACAAAACGATTTTAATTCAGTGGCTGTTGTGATTAAACTAATAATTGACATCTTTAAAATAATAATGTTGTTACGTTGAGCAGTCACTGATTCTTGTTTACCTGTTATGTGCAAGTTAGCTGCGCCAGCAGAACGCTCGTCGAAATTACAATGCATTTAGTGTTGACTCAGATTTGATAAGATAGATGCCATCTTTAACTTTTTCACATAATTGGCAATATTGTTTCCTGTTTTGTATTTTCAACCTTATCTATACGCACTTTCCTAAATAAAACTATTGTTAACATACATGCCAAACTTCACAATGCATCTAAGTTGTTTGAAGTAAACATGCAATATCCAATCGTTATCAGTTTGGCAGAGCTAAAATCTACAGAACTGCTGGGCTTGGCCACAAACATTTTTACCAGAATTAATACTGTAACAAAAAATAATACCATGTATGGTATGTATAAGTAGCACCGTAAGCAGGAAAAGGAACATGTTAACCTGTATGTACCTGTTAAAATCTAGGAATTTTGTTGTTGACAACCTAATATTATCCCAATGTGCGATATATTTGTTTTGTCACCATATGCATAAACAATTGCACAAAGCACAAAATTAGAGTATCCACTGACATAAGCAAATGTTGTGAAATTGTAATTGCAGAACCTTTGCCAAACTATTTGGGGCCAGATTTTTTGATAATCTGGTGCTGGATAAACAATACTGAAAAACAATGCACAATACACACATTGTCAACAAAAGTGCTGATTGGTTGCAAAATATTGTACACATTTAGGAACACTATGCACGGACTTGAAAAGTAGTTTAATCATAAACATTACTGCCAAGGTAGTGGTGTATATAGAATACATCGTGTAGACGTTTCGACAATCTCTGTTGTCATCATCAGTACATGTTTTCAATCAAGCTGTGGAACACGGTATATAAAGCACAAATGAAAAAAAGAAGAAGAAAAGAAGAACAGAGATTTGTCGAAACGTCTACACGATGTATTCTATATACACCACTACCTTGGCAGTAATGTTTATGATTGTACACATTGTTATGCATTTACCCTTGGGCCTTGTCCAGCTGAAATATGGCATATAGCAGGGATGGCGAACCACTGACACAAAGTGACCCACCATGTGAATTCCAGTGACCCACTTGTAGTTTTAAAAATTTATACTGATTACTATAGGTAGGGTTACCAGATTTCCAAGATTAAAAACCAACGCAACAGTTAACTTTAAGTCCTTTGCCAGACTGCCAATTGTCTCAATATACAGATTGTTGAGTCAATTGTGAGGCAACAGATATGTTTATTTAAACGTAGAACTTGAAACGATTTGTTGTACCTTTGTTGGCGCTGTTCGGTTCCACACATTCATGCGAATCTTTGTTTACACACATGAATTTCATAAAATCAAGTGCCAGGAATCGTCTCAGCTCAGATATGACTGCTGCATGTATTAAACTGTAAACTACCTAGGATTACAAGACTTGCAGAAAAGATGCAGCAACAAGCATCTTGACATTGACATGTAAAAAATATGTGACCCACTTCGTTTTCTTTCCGAATTTTGATATCATGTTTGATCCATTCAACTAACAAGGTTCGCCATCCCTGGCATATAGGTTACCTGCTGTGACATAGATGCTTCTTTGGTGCCCTGGAAAAGACAAAATAAAATTAATCGTAGAACTTAGATCACAGATGATTTCACTTTTTCTCACTGCCTTGGTTTAGTGCACTTTGCAATGTATGTTTCAATTAGGACTAACACACACACACACACACACACGCTCTACAACAGTGGTTCTTAACCAGGGTTCGACAAAGCTGAATCAGGGGTTCGACGAAGGTATGTTTGAAGTATAATACATATACTGGTTTTCATCAAACTTTAGGGTCTATAGTCGCTTAAAAAGGGCATTTCTATTTGCCAAATATCAAAATGCTGAAAGCTTACACAAAGGCAGGGGTGCACAACCTGCGGCCGTACGGCCCTATGCGGCCGCAGAGACAAAATGAAAAACCGTAACAGTTGGTACTACGTTTGAACAAAAACTAATTAAGACCCACCAAACAAAATGGGTTAAAAACCTAGGATGTAACTTTGGGGTTCGACCAAAGGCTGAAGAATATTGTAGGGGTTCGCCCGTAATAAAAAGGTTAAGAACCACTGCTCTACAACATGGCACACATGTTGAACAAACAAATGATAGACTGTAGATTGAAATTCATGATCCCTATGCACTTATGCAGATAATGTAAAAGGATTATTAATTTGTGTACTTTTTGTGTGTTAAGTGAGTGTTTTGACTTTAAACAAAAAAGATGAATTGCTGTAAGCTCCTTTCACATGCAACTGGTTCAACTTTTCCTCTAAAAGAAGGAATAAATATTGAAGAACTCAGAAAAGCCAACGGTCAAGGTAAAATAAGTTAAATTATAGTTGTTTAAGTCGTGAAAATAGTATTTTTTCTTGTGTATTAGTTATCTAAAAATAGACTGAGTAAACTTTTTTTACTTTTGATGGGCTTTATTAGACAGGTGTATGGTTGTGAGGCATGTAATATCTTATTAGTGAGTCTATTAGTTCACAAAGTCTAAAGCAATGTTGTATGACTAATGCTCTATATTTTGTAGAGTTTGAATTGTCTTTAGATGATCTTGATGAAAGTTTGGGGACCAGTAAACAATATTTCGGTAAGTTGAAGTTTGCTTTTCTTCGGTTTTCAGTAAAGGTGTTGTTACAATTAACAACGCCATTGGCCGATTTGGATAAATTTTAGAGGAATGTTGATTGGGTCATTGTGGGTTCATATCATATACTTTTGGGTGTAGAACCCCATCAGTTACCCCACTAACCCCCAAAATGAGTTTTTTAAACACTGTCAGAATTAAATAAAATTTGGACAGCTTGTAGAATTTGTCATTTATAGGAGATGTTTGTTGTGTTTTACTCTGTAATCCTAATATTTAGCCCTCTAGTCAATTGTCAACAAGAAGCACAGTTGCTTTGAAAACCCATATAACGCTGTGGGACAGTGGATGTTAATTATGTTGCTCTTGATGGATATCATCTAGTGTTTTATAACTTAAGCTACAAATGAAGTTGAAGAATGCTGGTTGTAAGCTAACAATAGATCGGAATAAAATGTTTAATAACAGTTACATTTGAAGAGGTAGTTTATGCTTTATAGTAGGCTATGGGGGGGGGGATGAAAGTACCGATACTGGTGGTAATGTGACAATGTAGGAACGTGAGCAGCAAAAATGCAAGAAACTAAATTTGAAAAAGTTGTAACTAACATTTTGTCACCAACTTTAGACTATCACATTTGTAGGTTTGGCTATTTTGATGGACAATAAACAAAAATCTCATTAAATTTAGTTGCTTTAGTGTTATTTTAGTAGGCCAATATTCTTCTTCTGATTAAAATATGATTCGATTAAATTAGTAGTTCTGCAAGTAGTGGTGATGTGGCAGTACAGAGCGCCAACGTGGTACGAGATCATAAAAAGGTTGGGAACCCCTGACCTAAACCCTATATATTATTTGCTTGGAACGCATATCAACGATCTATGAGCAGTTTGTGACATCACAGATAAAACTAAGATATAAAAATATGTGCAAACAATTTCTTTCATTGTTACTTGTGATGATTTAAATAAGTCTTGATTAACATGTAAGTAAGATTTTAAAAGACATATACTCGCAGTATTGTTTCAACTTGCACGGCTATTTTTGGCTATGTGATAGTTCAATCAGGTCACTGTTTTGTTGCACCAAAGGTAATAATCTTAACTCACACGGATTGTTTTGTGTCAACCAGTACCATTATTTATTCAAGCAGTATAATTTTGTAGATGATGTTTCAAAGTTTTCTTTTTTACTTGATGATGGTCTGGATGAAGGTGCTGATGATCTGGAAGATGTTTCCTGGTTTAAAAGAATCCTTGCATCAATGGTGGTAAGAATGACTTAATAGTAATATTGAGATGCGACACTGCGACATAGCCTATTACTAGAGTACTACAAGGCTACAAAAAGTTTTTCTGAGTTAAGTGTGCAGATTTTTTTAGTAGCACATACGTTTTAGCTTTACCTACAATAATACAGCTAATACATACATTTCTTTACCTCCTAATGCCAGAGGCATATGCTTCAAATTTTGTATCTAAGGATCACTGAGCCTGATCCCAGCTTTGTTTTGATGCAGTTCATTCTGCTAAAACCATTTCAAAATCCCTTAAAAGCTTTGCTTAGACTTTTTTTCAAATGGCGGTTAAAGGGGTGATACCACTCTTATGGCGTCAGAAGCGTCAACAAATTTTGTTTAAAACACCCCTGGTGGTCAAAATTTTAAACTTTAGTCAAATTGAATAAAATTTTGCAGGACTGTAGTTTGGGTCATTGTAGTTTAGGTATTTATTAGTTTGGGTGTAGAACTCTTATCAGTTACCGCGCTAGCCCCGTGAATTGGTGAGTATTTTAAACAATGGAATGAAATTTGGATAGCTAGTGGGTTGCCATTTATAGATGTTGATTGTTGTGTTTCACCCTATAGCTCCAACATTTATCTTACCAGCACCCTAAAATGAGTAATTTTTTAACAGTGTCAGAATTGAATGAAATTTATATGTGTCAATTGTTGTGTGTTAAGAGTGGGTTAGCACAAATTGTCATTGCACATACACTATGCCCTTTTTGAAAGTATATGTATATTTCCTACATCTATTCTATGATCGGTCCCGTAATAGAGCCTGTTTCCATAATCTTTGTCTAAGCTGAAACTTATGGGTCCCTCACAGGCATTTTATGAGATAACTATCATCAAGTTTGGATCTATGAGATGAAACATGGCAGTCAATATTTTGCTTGAACTAGAATAGTGGTTTTCCTAATTATTGCCAGTTTTTATATACTACTCCATATTTAACGATGTATCACATTTATATACTATATTTATAATGGATATATATTTGGCACCTACATTTCATTGAGTCCCTATCTTTTTACTGGCACTTTATAACATAGTTGTTTCAGATTTAAAACAATTAAAACTTTTCCTAGAAAATGCTAACAGTATTAGAAATAGTGATGCACTGAACCTGCCTCAAAAGGTTTGGGCCAAACCTAAAATACCCGTACTGATTGATGTTTCCAACTGAACTTTGTGTCGTTGATGCAAGTGAACTGATTTATGACACTCCAAACTCACTTTCACAACGCATAAACTTAACTAAACTTATAATATTTTGCAGACAAGGTGGCTCATATTTTTTAGACGCAACAACTAGTTAATTTTACAANTTATAAATCATTATATTGTCATATATTTGTCATATAAAAGTAGTAATAGCTTTCACCTTGATATTGCTTTCAAGGCCAGATTTAAAACAATTAAAACTTTTCCTAGAAAATGCTAACAGTATTAGAAACACTAAAAATTAAGGAGCCATTTTGCAGCAAAGGTATACATAACAAATCGTTGTTCACTAACATTTGTTTCCAAATCATATGTTGACTTACAATAACCTCTCGTTGAACGACTGTTAATGATCTTTCACACATTTTTCAATAGCATGCAGTTTTAAGCATTCAACAATAACATATTGTCTAATTTTTCCAGAATTCACAGATTGTTTCTATAGGTTATTTGTCTGAAAATAAAGAAGTTACGCTGTGACAAAACATCGTTTTTTTTTTGAGTTTTTTCTACAAGTTGACCTTCAGTGACCTCTTGTCAATCAGTGGTCAAGCTGACCATGACCATTCAATGACCATTTATCACAGCTTTCATATCATTCAATTTTTGACCTTTATGTTTTCACAACAATGTTTTGTCTAATCGAGTTTTAATCACTTCTAAGATATAAAACATTCGCCAAAACTAAAAATGCGCATGCTAACCTAACTAGAATAGTGGTTTTCCTATATATATATATATTGCCATTGTATATATACTACATCATATTTAACGATGTATCACATATACCATTTACTATATTTATAATGGATATATAGTTGGCACCTACATTTCATTGGGTCCTTATCTTTTTCCTGGCACTTTATAACATAATTGTTTTTGCAAGCATAATCTAATGGGTGTGCATATGCGATTTGGTAACAGTAAAAATAGGGCACAATCATTATTAAACTGGAATAGAATTATGATTTTTAATTCGCAAATAGCGTTCCCTGGCGCTGTTAAGTTTCTACATTCCAACAATATGATTGCTTAGCTGGGCTTTTTATGTCCCAAACCTGTTCTGAAACAGTTTTATTAACGCTTTCAGTTTGATAAGTTACATTACACAGGTGTAACAAATTGTGCTGCGTTGTCGCTCTGCGTTTCAAAACACGAATAAGTTGACCTACATTAACGTTTACAGCGCAATATAACTAACAATCAGAACATCTTAATTCCAATCAGTGAGAAAATGGTCAAGTGATGACTGCGTTCATGTGTAAGGCAGAGGCATTTTTTCCATGCGCCGCTATCGACAATCACTCCCATTGCGTCAGCTGTGCCCTGAGCGAGCACAAATTTGACAAAAGACAGCATGTAAAAACATATTTTGGGCTGTAAGAGTAATTACTGAGCGGATTGCACTGAAATTTTTAACAGCCAACAAAGAGCACCCTATCCACAGCTGTTTAAAATTTCCAGCCGGTTAAGACTTGTATTTCTGACCTCATTAACATGTGAACAAACGAACAAATATTTGGGGGGTAAAGGGATGAAAATGGATACATACAACTTCAAGTTACAAAATACTTTAAAATACGGTGCAATGTACCATAAAAAAGTATGAAACTCCAGAATCATCTGCTGTAGCAAGTATAGCCGTTTTAAAAATTTCACGTTTTGGGGGACTGTGGGTGAACCGAGGGATCAAACGGGGTCAAATTCACATGGACCATCTTTAGACCAATATCTATAATGTGTGTATTTGAAAAATTGCATGTCGACTTGTTAGTGAAGTAAACAGTGGGGCTACAGAGTAAAACACAGCAATCAACACCTCAAAATGGTGTATTCTGTAACCTGTATCAATTTCATCCTATTCGGACATTGTTTGAAAGCTTACTCATTTTAGATGGCTAATGGGATGAATAACTAATAGGGTTGAATAACTAATAGGGTTTTACACCCAAATTAATGAAATACTGAAACACAATGACCCAAACTGCAGTCCTGTTAAATTTCATCCTAATTAGCCAATGTTTAAAATTTTAAACCTTTGTGTTTTGAGCAGCAACTGTTAATGCTTCTGACGTCCTAAGGCTGTTAAAACCCCTTAACTGCCACGTACAAAAATTTACCAACATTTTATGCAATTGCATACAAAGTTGTTTTTGAGAAAACAGTTGTATATTTTTGTTGGTAAAAACAATGTTTTTGCTTTGCTAACATCATTCAGTATATTTTGTATTTTTTCTTTTACCTCAAATATTTTTGTAATGTAAGTATTGGCCTTCTTTCTTGATAACATCACTATTGATCAAAACTTGCAGCTCTTAGATAAAGTTGTGTGTATGTTCAATTTATCACATTTGACTCTATAGCAATAAACTGTTTCATGCTGTGATTTTCTAGTGAACTACATGCAGGTTTCACAACACATGATTGCCAAGTGCAATAATGCAGCCCCTCTTGTGTTTCTGAAGGCTACTCCATGTTGGCTACTTCTGTATCCCATTTAGCAAGAAAGTTTGCTTTAACACAGGCACTAATAGGCAGGGGCGGCTTGTGCTAAGGTGCTATTCCTACTACAGACGAATTCGGTTAATCGCATCATCGATTTGCCAAGGGCATTTGATGCGATTACCCGGATTATGCGATAATCCGGTTGCTACATAAACAGTAACATAAGTCCTCATTTTCACTTACCCAGCTAAAACAAAGCTGCAGTGACGTTCAATGACAACGGAGCAGTATTTTCTCTCTTTTGTTGCCGAGAATTGAAAAAAGTACTCTCAACTCGAAACTAGATTTACTCTCAGTGCAATGCATGATGTCATGCTTCCTAACTGTCGTGACTATGGTGCAATCACCCAATTGTGTTGAAGAAACAGTAGAAACCCACACACACTCTTTAATTGGCGCACACGCCACAGATCGCTTGATTTGTACTTGCAGTCAGGTTTATTTGAAAAGATGTGTTACATCGCATCATAGCCAAGGGGCCCAACATTTAAATTTGGAAACTTTCCTATGACGATCGGTTATGACGTTTTAGTCTTGTTTTGGGTAGTTTCCCTTATAAATGTGAAATTGCCTGTTGTTTCTGACCTAATTCGTTTTCTAGTTCAAACCAACACGTTAAGCGGCAAAGTGCTGGGTGCATATTTGTGCACATTCTACAGCGCAAGGACGCTGAGGTGAGCTGCATCAGTTTCTATTATAACCTGTTATCCAATTGTCAAAAAGAATAATTCATTTAAAAAAAACCTTTAAAGACTCAAATTGTGGTGCTACTTTCTAGCTTACTAGAGGAATAAATGCCTTTCTTAATCGATCCACCTGATAGGTTGTGCAAGGTCACAAATAGAAGACACAAAATATGGCAATCATTAGCCCGTCACCTATTACGTAATCTAAACAACATAGCGTGATTACTTGTGATCTAACATTTTTTACAACCATTAAGTGTTTGCCGGGTCATGAACAATATAACAGAAAACATTTTTAACCATTTGTTTTGCATTTAACATAGTTCAAATTTCAATACAGTTTAATAGGGGGGGGGGAAGAACTTTCCTATGACGATCGGTTATGACGTTTTAGTCTTGTTTTGGCCATTTGTTTTGCATTTAACATAGTTCAAATTTCAATACAGTTTAATACAGGGGTGTCCAACCCATCTTTAACACAGAGGTGTCCAAGCCTGCAGGCCACATGTGGAAGGTTCTGAGTGATCCGCACAGATTTTTTGAAATTACTTATATTGTCAACTTAATGGCCTATGTAATTTGTGGCGAACTTTCATTCGGAACAATTGACAGTTATTGTTTACTTTTTTTTGTGCCACAATGCACATTGTTACATCACAATCTTAGTCGTGCTTCAACAGTCAGTCAGTAATATTTATGGGTCCCCTTCAGGGAAGAGGACCCATATTGATTTTACTCATATTGTTTGTTTTTTTTTCTTGTTGTTTTCTTTCATTTTTCTTCTACCCAAAGTTTGTCCGACTCGTTTTTCCATCAAATGTTTGATGGATTTGGCTGAAATTTACACAGATGGTAGATATAGTTATGTAGATGTGCATCCCACTTTGTTTTTTTTGATAACCCCAGTATTTACCCCGCTAGCCCACTAAATTGGGTGATTTTCTTCCCAAAGTTTGTCCGACTCGTTTTTCCATCAAATGTTTGATGGATTTGGCTGAAATTTACACAGATGGTAGATATAGTTATGTAGATGTGCATCCCACTTTGTTTTTGTTGATAACCCCAGTATTTACCCCGCTAGCCCCCTAAAATGGGTGAGTTTGTAAACAGTGTCAGAATTGGCTGAAATTTGGATAGCTTGTAGAGTATGCCATTTATAGTTGTCGATTGTTGTGTTCAACCCTGTAGTCCTAACATTTACCCCACAAGCCCCCAAAGTGTAAAACGTATTTGTATGTTACTGGGCATCACAAACGAAAGATTTCTGTTGCTCAATAGTGTTACAAGGGCAAGCAGTTGTATGTTGCTCGTTCGTGACTTTGTGGATTGCTTGGTGAACATTTTTGTGCCATGCCAGTTGGGGGGTTGGTAATAGCCGTATGACATAAGAAACATTAACGGTTGATGCTCAAAACACCTCTAGTGATCGAAATTTAAACATTGGCGGATTTGGCTGAAATTTTGCAGTACTATTGATTGGGTCATTAAGGTTCATATTTTTTTAGTTTGTGTGTCGGACCCCATTAGTTACCCCACTAGCCCCCTAAAATGGGTCAGTTTTTTAAACAGTGTCGGGATTGGATAAAATTTGGGTAGTATGTGGACTATGCTATTTGTAGGTTTCAATTGATGTGTTTTACCTTGTAGCCCCAACATTTACTTAACTAGCCCCCTAAAATAAATGAACTTTTTAAAAACGTCCTAATTATGTGAAATTTGCAAAGTTTATTAAACATGCTAAGTCCTCAAATGTTATGTTTTGCCCTGTAGCACCACAACTTAACCGACTAACACCACAACTTAACCAACTCTAAAATGTGTAACCCTTTTCACAATGAAAATTGGACAGCTTGTAGAATTTGCTATTCATTTTTTGTTTTACCCCATTATGCCACTACTTACTCCTTCGTTTCTTTGAAAAAGAACGTTAAATAGGACATACTTCAAACAATACCTGGGGTGAATCTAAATTTATATAGTTTGTACTCTACATAGTATTAATATTTAAGCCCAGTCCCGATCACTGCGTTTTACCTTACAACACTAAACTTTCACATGGTTATCTCTTGAAATGCATTATCTACAACTTTGCATGTGTGGGGACCCATGAGTTTCTGCTTGCAGAAACAACTAAGGTTATAAAAGACAGTGGATGGTATGGGACCCAATCTAAAATAAGCATAGGAAAAATATCAATGTTTTAAAATAGGTTATAGTGTATATGCAAGGGCAATATGTGCTAAGCCACCCTTCTAGTTCTTGTCTCATTTAGGTACATCTGGTATCAGAGACTCGTGCAAAATGCATTGAGCAGTAAAATATCTGCAGTGACATAGATTATGCCAAGCAGGAAACAAAAAACAACTAACGCCAACAGAATATTTCAAAAAGGGTTGACTTCAAATCCCCTGCAAGATCAGTACTTTCTGACAGCCATATGGAAAACTCACTTCGCATTGCTACAGCGTCCATCTCACCGAATATTGCCAAACTTGTTGGAGAAAAACAGGGCCAAACTTCACATTGAAATTTGACGTGTGGTAAAAACTTTGTTGACTTCACTATATCTTGGTGTGTTTATTATGGGTCCCCTTCCCTGAAGGGAACACATATTGATTTTACTCAAATGTTTTTTTTGTTTTTTTCTTTTGTTTTTTCTTCCCAAAGTTTGTCCGACTCGTTTTTCCATCAAATGTTTGTTTTCGATGAAATGTAGACAGATGGTAGATATAGTTATGTAGATGTGCATCCCACTTTGTTTCACAGATGGATATATAGTTATGTAGCTGTGCATNGAATTTGTTTACGTTCACGTTACTGCCCAAAATTTCTGGAAACAATTGTTTAAATCGACGCGCGATTCCTTTAACTTCATTTGCCCCCTTCTTAGTTTGATTCCGTTGGTCGTATTCGTCTGTATAAACCTTCCAGTCTTTTATTCCCTTAAAGTAAACACATTGGTAAAATTTGGCACATTTTTAGAGGTTATATTCTGTGGTCTATGGATGGGGTTTATTTTGTTTTGACTGGTTTGCTTAGCTTGTACAAATTGGCTTGATTTGAACCTGACTTTGCACTGAGCCACATTTATGTATACAATTCAACTTTTGAGCCTAATCTGTTATTTGTTGAAACTCCACGGCAGGGGTCACCAAACTCTTTTCACTGCGGGCCGGATAAGTTTAATAATGATTCGCGCGGGCCGCATAGTTTGCACCCCCAGCGCCGTCTTTCCAAACTTAGCCCTCAAGGCGATTTTTATAGGGGGCCAAGAGATGGTCTTTCTACAATCCTATTTAAAATCTGGTAATGCGACTATTAAATTGTACAGTTGGTCTCATCTTACGAGCAATGCTTGTATATTACGTCACAAGTAACAAAATAAGGCAATTATTTGCGCACAATTAACACTTTTAGTCTTGTTTGTGACGTAACAAACCGGTTTGGATCAACCTTGGGCATTGTAATTTTATAAAACTATAGGTAATATCAATTCTACATATCGCGACAAAAACTTTCATAAGAAGTAGATTAATTTTTGAATGTTACAAAGTTATCAATACGATTTTGGCAAACCAAAATACGATTTGTGTTCGCGGGCCGGATCAAATGACCTCGCGGGCCGGATCCGCCCCGCGGGCCGTAGTTTGGTGACCCCTGCCTTACAACATTAAACGTTCACATGGTTATCTCTTGAAATGCATTACATACAACTTTGCATGTGTGGGGACCCATGAGTTTCTGCCTGCAGAAACAACTGAGGTTATAAAAGACAGTAGATGGTATGGGACCCAATATAGAATAAGCATAGGAAATATATCAATGTTTTAAAATAGGTTATAGTTTATATGCAAGGGCAATATGTGCTAAGCCACCCTTCTAGTTGTTCTTACAATTGTAAACAAGGATGACACACATTTGTAAGATTAGAATTTCAGTGCGAGGATTTTAATTAGAAATTCAAAGACATCTGGTTCTAAGAAATAAAAATACAAATTAGCAGTAAACACTCCATGGGGCCCGCGCAATCATTCATAAACCGCATGTGGCCCTTTGGCCAAAAAGGTTGGACACCCCTGGTTTAATACTTCGAAACTTGGTGCAGTTCGCTCTTAGCAAGAAATTACAATCAGCGTCTTTGCCGGAACACCAGTTTCATAATTTTAACACGTTGAACTCTTTACTAAAACGCTTGTTATATCACTATTGGCGATTAGATAAGCCAACAAAAATGGATCAATGTGCATGGCTTTGAGATAACGACTCCTTGTTATCGAACAGCGGTAAACTGACTGCCAATTTAATCTCCTAAAAACAAAAATATTTTATGGTCGAGACATGTCTTTTTCAATTTTGAAATTAGATGCGTTGTTTGGTGTAGAATGCAAACATACATCTACGTCTTTTTCGCATACATTTCCTCTGGAGGAGTTCCGAAAATACTTGCAAGTGATTTCTTTAAAAGCAACTACACTTAGTCGTTCGAATATTGTGCAGCTATCTTCGGATTAATGTAGCTAAGGTTGGTCTTCCTTCAACATTAGTTGACAATCAAACAAAAGTATGTTTGAATTTTAACCTGCTGCTTCAGGGCAAGCAATTAGACGCGCACAATATTAAAAGGGATTGCTCAGTTAAGGTTTTGCACAGAACGGTTGATTTTACTATCATATCGTCGTTTTTTATTCGAAAAACTCTGTCTGTTAATCGCATATTTCGGTAAAAATCGATGTGAATGTCAGGTTTATGCGGTAAACCGGACGCTTTTCTTAACCACTGATGGGCCACGGTTTGGGATTTTTAATTGTGATGCCATTAAACGGATTATGCGATTAACCGGTATGCGAATAACCTGATTTGTCTGTATTATATTATGAATAACATTTATCACAATATTTTTTATGGTTGAGCAATATATAATAAGCATAATTTCCACCTTAATCGGCACTAAAAATGTATTTGGACTTTTAAGTCATCTATTGGGAGGCTGTGAGCTTTGCAGAACCCAATTTCATGACATTATGCAGTTGTGCGCATGCGCACTTGGAAAAACTACATGCCGGGCGAAATAGGCGACAGGATGCTGTGACTCGGGCAGCACCTCCTGTGACGTGGCGCTGGTTATGTTGTCTGCTCCACGCCTATTGTATGCCAAAGCAAAACCAGTGTACCATATTCCTTAGTTCGACAATGAGTACAGTTAAGTAGTTCTTTTTTAAGAATTAAAGTTATATATTTGGAGGTAATTCGTGTTCAAGATGACTGCATGACTTCAAGTGAGTTTTTCCAGTTATCATTTAATTAAAAAGGTCAAATAAAAGATGGGACAGAACACCTTTTATTCCAAATATGTCCAACAGGAATAAGCAACAACACAGTTTTAAATTTGAATGGTACCAAAGAAAAATGGCTGTGTGGTTGTGAAGTTAAATGCCTAACTGAAACTCAGGCAATATCAAATGCAGAACAAACAATTGCAAAAGCAACAGGAATTTTGAAATACCTGACTGATGACAATTTTTAATCTTGGTTTAAACTTTTTTACCACACAATGTGGAAAATGTTTACAATTAATTGCAATAACAAGAAATTGGAGTGTTTAAGCCTTTTGTGTCAAAAAAATGTAACAAATCCTTCAAGAACATTAATGGATGAAGCTAAAGAACTCTCTCAATAAACACCTATAGTAGCCGCTAAATTGTTCACAGGGAATGGTTTACTAGTCTTAAGAATTAACATCCTACAAAAGAGATACCACTGAAGCATATCCTACGGTTGGCAAAGAAAAGCTGGTCACTAAAATAAAAATGTTTCTGTAGATCTTATGTGTATGGTGATCTTGGAGATTAATTAAAATGATGTTTTGACAAATGAAATGAATAAACAACAAGAGGATACAAATTTTTTTAGGTGTCACAATGAACTAAAAAAGACTTGCACCTGTGCTTACAATAGAATAACAGTTTCTTAGTCATCATTGAAAAATCAAGGAGAAAATTATCAATTATTTTGCCAAAACTATAACTGTATGACACATTTTAGTGTGGTTTGGATTTAAGTCATAGTGTTGTCAATTTAGAGATATGGAGTTTTGTTCTGTAAAATAGAGTGTTTTTACAGAAGTTGTATCAGTTTTATTATAGCCTAGTTTTAAGCAATTTCTCATAAAATGAAGCAGCAAAAAATCTACATGCAAAACTTAATGATCAAAAATTGAAGTCACCTAATAATAATAATAATAACAGGCGATCACTGGCAGTCTAATCATGATCATAACCCAGTTAGGCTTTGTAAAAAATGAAATAAACGTTTTTAACAAAAGTGTTTTTGTCTTCTGTTTTATATTTTATTAAGCAACGACTATGTAGCTACTCTAATGGCGAAGTTTTTGACAATATCTTGTGTGTCTACAGAATGTAACAGATGATGGAGGAGTAAAGAAGTCAATTAAAAAAGAAGGTGTTGGAATGGTTGTCACAAATGGTGCAAGAGTTTCTGCACACTACAGCGGGTATGTTTGGGCTTTTTGGGAAACTATTGGGTTACCAAATTGTTGATTTCTGTGTGAATGTTACACTAAAATACAGAAAGTGTTGATAAGGAAGAATCACAGTATGCCAGGCCCATTGAAGGCGGCATAACAAATCAGCCGGTCACCAAGCATTCACCACCATATGACAAAGCTTAGGCTCGAAAAATCTAGCCTGTGGTGGTGTTCAAACCCACAACAGGAGCATTTCCCAGACTCATGCTCTGCCAACTGAGCTACGCAGGCTCAGTGGAGAATCCACCGAAAGTTGAATCACGAGCACCGATGCCTGACTCATATGCTGCACATGTCAGCTTTGTAGTAGGGCAGGCCTGCGCAACTCAAAATAACGCAAGGGCCACAACGGAACATATAAATGTTTCGC
>QLIY01002184.1:0-21913 GCA_003260075.1 Phallusia mammillata | reverse complement strand
ATTTTGAGCTTGCGTTTTCCCTCTTTCATCAACCAAAATGTGTGCGAGTCCACTTTTTCTATCCTTTTATTTCCCGTTAGTAAGGCCAGTTCTTGGGGGGTGTTGTGCCTTTTTACATCAGCCGACAGGTTTTTAATTAATATTGTGTGTTTGTTTATTGCTCGTCGCTCTAACCATGCGGGCCGCCATCGTCAAGTTTAACAAAGCAATTAGAACATCGTTTATTCAGCGAACAGCTTGAAAGTCCTCACAAGACAGTCAAGATTACTGCTTTCAATTTCCTTGTAAGTCTGTTGTGTTTCCACCTAAAATAATTTGGTAATATTTTATTGTATTTTTAGAAATCATCGTTTTATTTGAACCCTGGTCTTTGCCTTTTCTACTCATATTATATTTCCATGGGAAACAACTTGAAGGACTGTGTTAAAACCAATTCTATTTATTATTTTTTCAAAACACTTGTAATACAATTTTTGGCATAATTTTTTGATTCGTAACACAAATTACTCAAACAACAAACTCAAACAACAACACACACAAACAACAAACTAAGTTATGTGACCATTGGACAAGATTTTAAATTATAAAACATGTATTCGCTTTATTCTGACAAACACTTTATCGATGGTAACTTAGTTCCCTGGAAAATATGCAATATTTTCTGCGCGAATTATTATCAACTAATGTCAAAGCAGTGCAATAGGTTTATTTTTGCCTCATTGTCATTGTTTTATCGTTTCATAAAAGTTCGCGGATTTGTTCTTGCTAAACATTCTGTAACTTTTCAGGTAGTAATTGATTTAACAATACCCGACGATTTTTGAAAGCTTCCAAATAACGTAAACTTTTAAGCGGTGTAATATTCACATGTGTGTTAACTTGTTGTATATTTTTAAACTGTTGTATTCTTCGATCATATTGAAAACTAAAAATACATTTGAAATGAGATGAGTTTATTTTGCGTGGTAAAGTAGTTACGTTGAAACGTTATGGAGCGCAAAACATTGGAGGGCACAATTGGTGGATAATGGCTGAACGCGCTGCATTTACACGATATTATCAGGTGTTATGTAACTGGGGCTCAGAAGAAAGGTGAGGTTGGCGCAATGTGGTTAGGCATAAACTCGAATGGGGCCTGGAGTGAACATTTTAGAGGCACATCATCTCATTTAGTTGCTGATGTTAGGTTAATTTTATTTCGCTTGGTGAAAGAAAACATGGCGGCACAAATTGGAGAGCAAAAACAGTGCAATTGGTGGGAGATGGCTAAAGGGGGGGGGGCACCTAAAATAGCTTGGTAAAACATTTTTTCGTAATTTCAGAAATCATGGATTCTTTCAAAACTTGGTCTTTGCCTTTTCTTCTCACGTTGCATTTCCATGGGAAACAACTTGAATGGCTTTGTTGAAACCAATGATTCTATTAATTAGAAGCAGCACAATTGAACTAAAATATTTACCAAGCCCGTAATAGCTCCGCAACTTTAAGCTGTTATATAGCGCGACAAAGCTGAGGACACAATTGGTGGGCGGACGGTAAGCGTGCTGCAGCTATGTCGCCAGTTTGCAGCAAGCCTTGAAAATGACGGTAACACACACATGTCGACTGGAAACACATACGCCAACAAGAAATTACATTAATGTGATATCGGTGGAAAAACGAATTGGGTCCTAATGGAAGCTTGAAAAGCCACTTACGGACGCACACAAACGAGAAACCTCAGCAATGTGACATTTGTGACAAACATTTCGACGCGGTGAACATTTGATAACAGACACTTATTGTTGAATGACATAAAATAAAAGCTTTGGACATTGTGATTTTAAAGAGAACATTGAAATTACAAGATTTGAAATTATAAAACATGTATTCGCTTTTTTCCTGCAAACACTTAGAAAATATGCACGGTTTACCGCAGTAATTATTGATTCGTGTTTAAGTAGAGCAATAGGTTTATTTTTACTTCATTGCATTGTTGTTTTATCGAACACCGGTTTTATAGAGACTAAATATTCTGTTATTTGTTAAGTAGTAATTGATTTAAACCTGGGGAGTTTTAAGCTATCAAATAACCTAAACTTCCAAGCGATGTGTGTTAACTTATGCTTTAAATTTGAACAGTTTTTATGCATGAACATGTTGAAAACTAAAAATACATTTGAAATGAGTTTATTTTGCTTGGTGGAGTAGTTTCCCATCGTTGAAACGTTATGGAGCGCAAAACAATGGAGAGCACTATTGGTAGATAATGTTTAAACGAGCTGCATCTACACCGTATTACAAGGCGTCATGTCACTGGGGCTCACAAAGTGAGGTTGGCGCATTGTGGGTTAACACGACTGGGAGCGGAAGGGACTGTATTAGAGGTTTGTCACATCATCATCTCGTTCAGTTGCTGATGTCAGGTTGAGTTTATTTCGCATGGTGAAAGAACATGTAGTGGCAAAGTTGCAATTGGAGTGCAAAAGCAGTAAAAGGCACAATTGGTGGAAAATGGATGATGGCTGTCACGTTCAATATAAAAACGAGTATAAAGTGGTCATACAACTTTTTGGCACATATTTAAAGTTTGCATATAAGTTCAAAACAATATTGCTAAAATACTTGGCATGACTGAAATTTTTAGGCTTAAGAAAGTGGGCACTGTAGTCCAAGCGTTCATCACAAGTATATGTTCAGCATGGACTGTGCTTGTTATTGTTGCATACAGCCATGTGCCACCACTAACATTATGAAATTCTCAGCATTTTCACACAAAACACAGTATTCACAGCACAGCACAAATGTAAAAAAATGCAAAAACAGTTTCTGAAATTTTTGCTTTGAAGGTAAATGGTTCATATCAACAAATGTATTGCAATCAAGGCACTAGTTCCATTACAAGTACATGTTACAATGAACTGTGCCTGTCACTATCACTTTGTTTCATTAAGTCATTACCAACAAACATATCCAAACTTTAAAGCTTTATGTTATTTAACTACATGAAAAATAATAAAAACCTGGTATCAAAAATACAAAACAGAAAGTATAGTGCCATGGGCTTTAGAAATAATAAAAAGTGAATGCTTTCTACTAAACATTAGTCATAAGTGTCCAAGAAAAGTAAACACCTGTCATTAATATTTTTCTATATGAAACCATATGGCAATAACAGCCATTAACAAAACTATGCTGATAACCTACAGTTGGCCCAAAGACAATACACCATAGCGGAAAATAAAAATGATTCATTGTACAAAAAAACTGTAAACACAGCAATCCAACCATGCCATTGTTGGCCTAATAACTTAAAACCTTATTTGGTTTTCCTGCAATTAAGTTAAGCTCGAACAAAACATGTTCAAATTGAACTGCAACTGTCATTCATATGCTTTATGCAATCATTAACCAATGTGTTTACAAAAAAAAATTAAACCAAGCACAATATTCACGGCACTCGAATCGTTACTCGCTGTAGGTCATAGTAACATGTAAGATGTCATAGCACCAGTCATTTGTATTTGGTTTGCTCAGAATGTAGATTTGTTGTCAGGATTCAGGGGGGGGGGACAAAAACAGTTTCTGAAATTTTTGCTTTAAAGGTAAATGGTTCGTGTCAACAAATGTATTGCAATCAAGGCACTAGTTCCATTACAAGTACATGTTTACAATGGATTGTGTTATAATCAAGCCACCAGTCCAAGTGTGTTTTACAAGTACATGTTAAAAATGAACTGTGCCTGTCATTATTACTTTGTTTCATTAAGCCATTTCCAACAAACATATCCAAATTTCAAAACTTCATGTTATTTAACTACATGAGAAAAAAAATATATAAAAACTGGTATCAAAAATACAAAACGGAACGTTTAGTGCCATGGGCTTTAGAAATAATAAAATGCTAATGTTTCCTACTAAAAAATGTTCCCAGTTTAAGACATTAATCATAAGTGTCCAATGGAAGTAAACACCTGTCATTAATATTTTGCTGTATGAAACCATATGCCACTAACAAGTGTTAACAAAGCTATGCTGATAACCTATTATTGGCACAAAGACAATACACCATAGCGGGAAAAATAGAAGCATTATACAAAAAGTTGTAAACACAGCCGGCCACCATGTGCATTGTTGGCCCAATAACAACACCTTATTTGGTTTTCCTGCAGTTATACCAAATCTTGGTAAGCTCGGAAAAAACATGTTCAATTTGAACTGTAACTGTCGTTCATATGCTTTATGACTTATGCAATCATTAGCCAATGAGTTTACAAAAAAAACTAATTTAAACAAAGCACAATATTCACGGCACTCGAATTGTTACTCGCTGTAGTTCATAGTAACATATAAGCTGTCATAGCACCGATCATTTGTATTTGGTTTGCTCAGAATGTAGATTTGTTGTCAGGATTCATAGAGGAACTGTAAATGTCCACATCATCGCCGATTTCTGAAAGCATGTCTGTAAAAATTAATTGACATTTAGTTTGGTACACTATACACAGACTTGAAAAGTAATTATGCAGTTATGTTTATGAATAAAATTTCGTTTACTGCCTAATTTTGGATTTTTTGTTCTATTTGGAGCTTTTTTTAAATGAGGTTCTTGTAGATTGATATAAAATAGCTTTGCTGATGAATGTTCAATTTTATAATCAGATTTCATTAATGTAAACGCAAGGAGACAGTAAATGATATGTTGCAGACAGTGCACAATGTTTCCACCTATAAGGTCTCATCTGTGCAGCTGGTGACGAGAGATCGGCCTTATTGGGTAGTGTAGCCATTCAATGGCACTCCATTATGTTGGGATTAACAGGGCAAAAACCCATTCCTCACTACCCTGTTTGATGTAAGAAATTGACATACACCACAGTTGCCCACTTGTGGCATCACACAGACTAAGTAAGGCATGTGTTTTTACCCCAACATTTTTGTTGTTTGAGCGAAAAGTGATTAAAAAGACTCTTACCAAAAATATCCACTTCATCATTGCTTTCATAATTCGGCTTCTGGGCATCAGCGATTTCATTGTCTCTTTCCATCACTGTTTCACAAAGAAAAACAGATTATGTTTAAGTGATGTTAGATTCACTTCAATCAAAGTAACCAACCTGTATTGAAACTGACAGGACCCAGAACCTCCACTGGATCAGGAGTATTTGGGGGGGGGGAAATATCCACATCATCACCAATTTCAGAAAGCATGTCTGTTGCATAAAAATAATGATTAAAATTTAGTCTACTGACTAATTTAGGCTTTTTTTGTTCTATTTGTAGTTTAGTGTTTTTAAATAAGTTTTTTGTACATTTGTAAAAAATGGCTTTGCTGATGAATGTTTAATTTTATAATCACATTTCATTAACATGTTGCAATCTGCAGATTTTTGTTGTTTAAATGAAGAGCAATTAAAAATACTCTTACCAAAAATATCTTCTTCATCATTGCTCTCAGAATTGGGCTTAAGGTCATCAGCGGTTTCATTGTCTCTTTCTATCGCTGTTTCACAAAGGAAAACAAATTATGTTTAAGTAATGCTGGATTCACTTCAATCAAACAACCTACCAGTATTGAAACTGACAGGACCCAGAACCTCCACTGGATCAGGAGTATTTTCAACTAAACAAATATTAAGTTTAGGTTTTAATCCAGCACAACACATGAATCCACCCTTTTATTCAATCTATAAAGTCTTATCAGTGCAGCTGGTGACAAAGGCCAGTTTATTTCCAGTTGTGGCATCGAACAGAATTGCTAAGGCATAGCTATTTAGCCTTTAACCTGGTACTCACAACAAACTGTAGTGCCGTTAGATGGCTACACTAGTTAGTATGGCCTATGTCTTGTCACCAGCTGGACTGATAAGACCTAGTTGGTCAAACAGTATGCATTATCTTACGTACATATATTTTCTTCATTGCCAAATTTACCCCAACCAAACACAAATTGTATTAAAATTAAAAGCACTTAAATCAACAAAAACATTAGTCAGTAAGCCCTATTTACTGTCACTTATCAATGACATAACATAGAGCAAATAAAAACTTAATAAGCAACAGCTTACAAACAAATAACTACAGTATGTGACAATTGGTGCACTGCTGATGATAGCTTAAACTTACCTGGTATCTGAACTCCTAGACATGAAGCGAATCCCCTTAAACCATTGAAAACACCTGAGGCAATTCCATTGCAACTTGTCATCAACACTGCAAAATAAAATTGTAAAAAAGATAAATCAATACGCTGGAAACATTTTTTAACGGTATGTAATTTACAAACCTGAGTCAGCTTTAAATAGTTTCCCAATTGCAAACATTGGGTTTCTTGTGTCCACTGCACTGTCATCTAAAACAATATTCGACTCAGGTAAACTGTACCAGCCTGGTTATGTTTGTTTGCACATTTTCTTACATACTATTCCACTTGTCAAATAGACATTTACTATTTCAAGAAAAGTGTAAAAGCAGTTATTTTTAGGAAAAACTTACTGTTGTTTATCTTGCAAAAGTTGCTGAAATGTTTACAGTTGGTTTCATGCAAACTTGGGTCAACGACTTCTTTATTTTTGCTCCAACCATTTTGAACTTTATTACAGCTGTGAAACGGATGTTTTAATGACTCTCATGTTGACAGCATAACATTCAAACTCAACTTAGCGAACAATACATCAAACAGTTCCCTAGGATGCTTAAGTTTTTTGTGCCAACATCAAAATAAATATAACCAAGTATTGCTCATCCAGAATTAAACTGCTGGACGAGCAATACTTGGTTGTACATTATGCCTGGCAGCAATAGCCAATTTCATCAACATAAATATCAGTTACCTGTAGCATCTTGTAACATCCTCGAAACCAGTGTAAAACAAACCACTCGATGTCATTAAATCACCGATCGGATTGTTCCTCCATTGCTTGGGTAATGTTTCTTTGCGCATCAGTAAGTTCTTCATAGAGTCCCCAGAGGTTACCCCATCATGACTGTTCACCTTAATGTGGCAATATGGTTGGGTTATTTAAGGTTGCCACTCATTTTCTTATACTTTTAAGACCAAATATATTATATGGTTTGGTAGAGGCTTGAATTTTTTATGTTTGTGCAACATATAACCAAGTACAAAGAATGTTATTGTAGTCTACAGGACTGCAAACAATACAACATTCAGCAGTTTTGAATTAATCAACATGTTTTAGGATCCCATAGAAAATATTCAAATTTGAGTCACATAGTAGTTTATTTTTACATGAATTTTTAAACAATAATATTTATTAAAGCATAAAAAGCCTTACTTACCTCATCTTGAATGTGTGAGAAGAAATGGGAATCTGTTATGAAAAGCAATCATTTAGCATGGCAGAAAATGACTGTGAAACAATGTAACCACAACCAAAACAAATGTGTCAATTGAAAAAATACCTTCTTCAAATGGATCCTCCACACTTGAGAAAAAAGAATAATTGTGATCTGCCATTTCGTTGTCCAAATATCAAATAATTGTAAAAAAAATTCTAAACAGATCTGCGAAACCAATAGTGCAATGAGATAAAGAAATGTTTAACAAATAAACACAAAATACGGCACGGGTACTGTAAACGCCTCATTAAACTTTTAAAAGTGTTTACTACACAAAATTCCATATACGATGCAAACACTGATATATTTGCAACAATTGGCAACTTCGTTAGCTTCCATCATTGTGTTTATCTAACAGTCTATCATATTGCATCATCACCTTTGCAAGTTTTAGGGGAAAACATTAGGGGAAGTACCTAGAAAATGCCCATCAGGTGTGTATTGCCTTTTTATTTCTTTTTTTATATGTCCCTTGATGTTCCGACCTCTCTGGTGTTTTCCTGTGTTGGAGGTTTATTTTAAAATGCGATGTGGTTTCAATCACAACCTATTTGTAACACATTTACAAAATTTTAAAAATTAAATTACATCTAATTTCCCCCTAGTTTTTAATACATCGGGACATAAACACAAGCTCCACGAGTTCACTGAGAGCAACATTAGATGTACATGCTGTGGCCACACACCAGTTTATGCGCAGCATAGATTGTCATGTGCCTGGACATACACACAAGCTTCCTGAGTACACTGAGAAACGCTGCTGTAAGCAGCATTAGATGTGCACGCTGTGAACACACCAGTTTAAGCTCAGCATTGATATGTCTGGGCATGCTCCCTGAGTACACTGAGGACCACTGTGAGCAACATTAGATGTGCACGCTGTGGCCACACACCAGTTTATGCTCAGCATAGATTTTCATATGTCTCCACATACATACAAGCTCACTGAGTGCACCACGAGCAACATAAGATGTGCACCTTGTGGCCACACACCAGTTTATGCAAAGCACAGATTTGTATGTGTCTGGGCATACACATAAGCTCCATACTAAACCTAGGTGATGCTTTTAATGCAATTGATTCCCAGTTTAAGTAAGTAAATTAGTTTGTTTTGCATCTATACATCTAGAACCGGCAAAAGCACAATCATAGCCATATGCATAAATAATTATACATTTACAAAACATTTATTTACAAAACACAATTGTACAAATCACAGGCAGAATTAAACCAACATGCTAAAAAACACAGTAATATGATTTTGTGTCATTACATGTGCATACTTTCATTGTGCAAAGCACTTTATGGCAAATATACAAAGTGGCTGGGGTTAACAGTATTAAAACATACCATTGACATGTTTTTTACAATACAACGAGCATACCAAGTTACAACATATATACATCATAATCACCAATGCAAAAAATATTTCCCGTGTTTATACAGTGAGGTAGTGAGTTGATAGGATGTAAGCAGTGGTGGGATTCAAGGTTTTTGTCAGCCAGTTCTTTTACAAAAGTCATATTTTTCAGCCGGTTCTATGACAAAAAGTCCAGTGACAGTAACCAGTAATGTTAGCCAGTTTGCTGATTTCATAAAATTTCGTGAGACATTTCGATAAAACTGGTCTAAATCCCACCACTGGATGTAAGCAATCATTTCATCTCTGGTGTTGTTGTTGTGTCCTGGTTGAGTCGGGAAAGCATGCCAACTGGTTACGACAGCAAGTTGAAATTTGCTTTCCACATTTCTGGGTCTCTAAATCACAAAAAACAAGTTTGAACTGCTACAGAAATTCCAGTGCATATTAACAAGCAGTGTATGGAATATCCACACAACGGTTGCAATTAACAAACTATAATGTAAAATGTATAGACAACTGACTTACTTGATGTGGCTTGTTGTGAAGCGTCTTAGCCGATTCATAAACTGGATTGCCCCAAACATTTTCCTCCATCTTTTCACATTTCTGTTGAAAGTAAAATATACGAGTTCGAATCCCATCAGAGGCTAAAGATTCCTACCCCATGCCTTGCCATTATATAATGATTAACAGATCTGCTTGATTTAGTACCTCAGGGGAGTGCAGTGGCTAGTGGTCTGCATGAATGCTACAGGCCTAATCCCAGTTATAAATATAAGGGGGGGGGGGTCAGCAAGTTGAAATTTGCTTTCCACATTTCTGAGTCTCTAAATCGCAAAAAACAAGTTTGCTACAGAATTTCCAGTGCATATTAACAAGCAGTGTATGGAATATCCAAACAACGGTTGCAATTAACAAACTATAATGTAAAATGTATAGACAACTGGGGGGGGGGGGAGATCTGCTTGATTTAGTACCTCAGGGGGGTGCAGTGACCAGTGGTCTGCATGAATGCTACAGGCCTAATCCCAGTTATAAATATAAGCCCATCTTAGTTGATTAATCTTCAAATCCCGCAATATGAACCTGACATGCGCAGCATAAGATATAGGTAAAGGTGCTTGTGGATTTCATTTTTTACTTTTGGTAATCATACCACTGAGCTTGCATAGCTCAGTTAAGTTCTTTATAGCTGAACCCAGTAACACATTTATAATGCTTACCTTGTGTGAAATGGTAAAGATGCACAATTGATGAATTTCAATGCAACAAAAACACGCCTCCACCGTTGTTTGTTTCTAAGACAATAAACAAAAGCATATATTTTCGTTTCACAAAGTATGCAGTGTAAGGCTGATACTCATCGATTGAGTTAAAGATTAAAAGTTAATTTCGCTCCCTGAAGGAAAACATAAAGACACAAAAGGATTTTCTTTGAGAAGAAAACAATCACCAAGCTGGAAATAGCTGCGCAATGTTGAAACGTTAAGGAGCACAAATTAGTGGACTAAACACAGCAGGGGGGGGGGGGGGGGGGGGGGGGTGCACCATTTAATAAAACCGCATGTGACTCGGGCTCACAAGAAAGTGAGGCTGGCAGAAATGTGGCACAATAAAGGTTGGTGATACCAGTCAATCAGCTCTAAGGGGGGGGGGCAAAAGGACGTAACAATCACCAAGCTGAAAATAGCTGCGCAATGTTGGAGCACAAATTAGTGGGCCAAACACTGCAGCTGCACCATTTATTAAAACCTTATGTGACTCGGGCTCACAAGAAAGTGAGGTTGGCGCAATGTGGTACAGTAAAGGTTGGTGAGACCATGCAAGAGGACCTTAAAAACTAACCACTTGCGTTCGGATTACTTAGAGAAAAAAGGTGGGTTTAATTAGAATTGAGAACAGAACTTGAAAGTTACAAAAAGTCACCTTTTCTTTAATTCATCCTGATAGACTTTTTGTGAGACAAAGAGTGATCCCTTTTCTTTGAGAAGAAACTTGCATCTAACAAAAAAACGAGACGATAAAAAAGGGGATAACATATTATTTACATTTGTTAAATGGATAAATCCGTTCTTTAAATGGCAAAAGTACACAGGGACCACTTTAGCAATCACCTTTTGTTTCGAAATTCCAACAACAAAATCAGTGACATGTAAAATATTCAGGTAAAAGCAATAGTGGTTTGCTGCACTGCATAAATATATACACATAAGCTCCTCATAAGCAAAGCTGACATATGACCTAAGGTAGCATAAAAATCTCCAAACAAAAACTATGAGAGCAAATACTAAGTGATCAGGTAATGATAAGATCCAATTACGAAAGTATTTGTGGACAAAACTTAAAAGATAACACAAGTTTGTGCAAAACAATTTGGTTATTTGTGCAATAAATGAAATCTCTTCAACAAGTGCAAACAATTTTACCACAATTTGGTGTCACTTCGATCAAACATATGCACAAATGAAATTACAGAAAGATGATATAAAACAGGGGTGTGCAACCTGCGGCCCAAATGCGGCCCTTGAATAAAGGTTGCGCGGCAGGCAAAGATGCCTGGATTTCATTTGTACTTGCAAACGAGTCCAACTATTATATATTTTTGAGCAGATTAATGCGACCGGTGCTATTTTCTGTGACCTGACAATTTGTGGCCAGAGTCAAATGTGAAGTTTACTTGTAGTTAAGTGTATTTGGTATGCAATGAAGTAAAATCACCTTGTGTTGGGGGGGGGGCACTAACCATCTGTGTTATGGAAAAGAGCGGGTTTCATGCAAATATAAAACAGAACTTGAAAGTGACAAAAAAGTCTTGTTACCTTTTCTTTAATTCATCCTGATAGACTGTTTCTGAGACAAATTTGGATCCCTTTTCTTTGAGAAGAAACTTGCAACTAACAAAAAAACAAGACCTTATGTGAACAAAATGAATGTGATAGCATATTATTTACACTGGTTTGAAAACAGCAGGTAAAATTTGCATCTAAAACTGAGGGACCTTGCTGCTTCAACAATCACTTTTTAAAAAAAATCCCAACAAATAAAATCATTGACATGTCAAATATGCAGGTATTTTAATTTAATTTGCATTAATAGACCAAAAATAACATAAAAAGTAACACTAGTTTGTTGCACTGCAATAATATATACATATAAGCTCCACAGAAGCAAAGTTGACATACAGCTTATGGGTAGCATAAAAACCTCTTGTATGTTGTTAAGCAGATAGTAAGTGATCAGTTAACGATAAGATCCAAATACAAAAAACATAAAGATAACACAAGTTTGTTTAAAAAAATTGGTTATTTGCGCAATTAATGCAGAAATCTGAAAAACAAGTGCAAACAATTTTATGACAATTTGGCATCACTTTATTTAAAAATTTGCAGAGATTGAATTACAGGAAGATGAAATAATACATATTAGATGCATAGAGAATTGCTGAATCAACAACTTTTCACAGTGGAACAAGCTTACATTGGAAAACGACAAGCGTGTTCAACCCAAGGATCATCACACCGCTCCCAGTTGCGTAGCACACCACCGCAATGCCAACATTTCAGGTGATATTCTTTGATTAGAAATAGCTTTGTTTTTGCAAAAAGTCATCATACAAATTAAACAAAAGTGATTTAATAAATCACAGTATGCCAGGCCCGGGGGGGGGGGGGGGGGGGGGGGGGGGGGGGGCTTTATTAAATGGAATAAAGTAACAGTTTAATTATGGTTAACAAAAACAAACAAAGCATTTTTTACGATTATTGCGACATGAAAGCCCAGAAACCTAAATTGAAATTAAAATCACAATAATTGAAAAAAACACATAATTTACCATCGAAGAAAAACCCAGCTGCAGCAAATCTGTTTTGGTTTTGCTGATTTTGAATCACACCACCTAGTGTATGTTTCCTTGATTCAACAGTTGCAAACTGACCATGACATGGTTGTCCGAAATCTTCCTGAAATTAAATAAGATTTAAACGGCAGCCTATCAGAAACATTTGGCTAAAATTTGTATAATGGTTCCACAATAGTGCAACCTAGAAGATTTTTTTTGTCACTACTGCATGCATAAATACCGGTTAAAATGGTCACAAAACTTACAGTTTGATGGTGGTTGCAATTACATGTGGTTAAAATTTGAAAGCAACAGGTGTCATGGTGACGATAACGTGATGGGTTTGCTGTGTCAAAATTGTCCGGGATTTTGCAACTAAAAGAATACTTAAAAATTATTCACAAAGTCTTGAAATTTAGGTGACAAAAAATACACCAGAATAAACTGGAAAAATGTCTACTAATGTGGCATATTTACCAAACACATATAATTTTAAATCCTTTTCCAGTGTAGTAAAACCCTTTCTTGGCAACACCACATGGGTTGATACAATTTTCACCGCGACAAAACTTTATGAAAGTGCACAATCTTCCTTCTTTTGTGGAGACATCAACTGGTGGAACATAGCATCTGTTAAACAATAACACTTGTTTGCATCAATATGGAAAACAGATGCATGCGGGGGGGGGGAAAAAGCATAACTTTGTGTTTGAGTAAAACTAGTCCTGCAATTGATAGTTGTGTAAGCAATTAAGCATTGTTTTTTTCTGAAAACTAATTGTTTGATTTACACTGTAAACAGTTGATTTTTATGCACATACTTCTGTAACATGCATTAGAGTGTAGATTCTCAAACAATTTACCATTAAGGGTTAATTTAAAATCAACATGCCTTTGGTCGCTAAGGCAAAAATGTCTAGACTTTATTTTTGTCACAGTTTTGCAGGATAATTTTTTTTTTAATGGAGATAAATTTACTTAGCATAGTGTATATGAGACAAAAAGTGAATTAGAGTAATATCACTATAACTGACTTTAGACGCGGCTGATTTTGTTCAATGCATTCATATGTAATTTTGTCCACACCAACGTCACCAATACTCTGTGTAAAAATCATATGCAATGTTACAGAACTACAGAGAAATCAATCATATACCAATTAAATACAACATGTCATAAACCACAAAACAAAAATTAAAGCTTCTGCATGTAGTTTCAGAGTGTGGCATTATTGATCACATATTAGAAGTAAATCATTTTCAGTTTTACTCTGCTTTGATAGCGCTGTTTGCACATAAAACAACATACCAAGTCCACTCTTTTGTAGCTGTTCATCTGCCACAACAATGTTTTACACCATGAAAGTATTTCTCCTTGTCGAACATCACCTAAAAGTTAAAATACAAAACAAATTAGTAAGTTGTTGTTGGTTTATTGACAAACATAAACCTTATGTGATGTTTGCACTTTTTTGCTTTTTTAATAATACAAACCCAAGTAATAAACTGGAAACCTTACACTTACAGTGTTTATACAAAGTATGCGAGACTACACCTGCAAAATGCATACCTTGTCTTAATCCATTATTCAAGCAAGTAGACAAGGCATTAACTCTGTTGCTGTTGTTGCAATAGCAGGGATATTGGCAATAATATTCATTCCTCCCATTAAGCAAAAAACAAGCAACCTGCAAAGCTGTTAAACTCTTATCCTTGATTGGGGTCAGAAAGTTTTCAAGAGAATGGCTGCTCATATAAAAGGCAATGTAGAAACCACATAAGATGTCACCTTTTCGCACAGAGCGACTGTGAAAACTCAACAGTTTTGATGCCTTACTACATTCTATAAGGACTTTTCGTTTCTTATCTTCAACAAATTCTTCCCAACCAGTCTCAGAATTCCAAATGGCAGGTGGAACTTCATGCTCCATGCAGATAAACTTTTTCATAATGGCATTATCAACAGCAGACTTCAGTGTTTGTTTAGTATGTTTTGTATACATACTGGGCTGTGTTAAGTAATGCCAACTGGCTGATATGACATTAAAGTTGACAGTGTCATGGGTGCGGCTGAAAATATTAAAAGTTTTGGTTAAAATGGACGAAAAAAATCAAATTCAATAAATCAGTTATTTCCTACATGATACACTATAAGGTTTGTCCAATTATCCCAGTCTGCAGAACATGGCAGTTCCCAGTGAGATCTCATGCGTGCAGGACCTACATGTCCCACATGTGCGCATGTAAGACCCAAAAGTTTGTGTGCAAGACCTATTTCAGCAGGCGCAAAGCAAATGATATAGGTCAAGACAGGACAATTGAATGCCTTTGGTGCAGAATTTCCATGTGCAACCCCGAAAAATTGGCATGCAAAAGTATTTTTTTTGTGTTAAATCACGCACGCAGCTCCCATACTCTGCAGACTGGCAATTATCAGCTGGGTTAAAAACACTTGATTCACAGTATTAACCAGAACGATTTTTCCTTTCAGTAATAGATAATCTCATTTTTAACAAAACGTGTACAATATGTTCCTTGCCCAAGTAAAAACATTATTTCCATTGCAACATTACACAGAATCCACTTGTTGAAAATCACTGGTAACATCTTCTTCATTTCACATGAAGGGCTTTAATAATTTAAAAAGCCCCCACATGAGAAATGAAGGCAATGCAAACAGTTGTATCAGGCAGAATTTTTTATTCAAATAGTTACTAAAAATGTATCATTTTTGACTAATGTTTTTAGAAAAAAACCATACAATCAAGCTTCATTGTGGTCTTGGTTTTCCTGACTCATAAAAGACACTGTGCATTTATAAAACTTTTTTCGCTCTGCTGGTTTTCCTGACATGTTTTGATGTTCTACCATGAAATGAAGTTTTTTTAAAAAACTTGGACTTAATTTTTTTTTTTAATTTTGATACAACGCTGAAATAAAACCACTCCAACTGAATGATGTTTGTTGCTTAAGCTATGTTGTCATACTCACATGAGAGTTACACTGTCACTTTTAGCCCTCACATGAGAAATGGCAACACAACTAACAAAGACCATCTTCTAAATCAAATAATTTTAATCTTTTCTTCATTATTGAGTAGTAACAATGCCACACATAATCATAAACTAACCAACTTTACCACCACTGACACAATGGCAGAGCTAATAAAGCTTTTAACCATATTAATCATACAAACACATTCAAGACTTTTTAATGCTTATAAATATGACAATATCCACCAGAAGTATTCTATGCAACAAATATTTTTCTTTACAGTTCTTGTTTTATTTCCACTCCACTCAATAAACTTATCACAGACAAGTTGCTGGACACAATAAAAAAAACAATGCGGTGTCTAGCCGCCGAACTGATATTGTCCGATAAGTCAACTAGTAAAAACCTGTTTAACACACCGGAGACAAGGGGAAAAATGTAATCCAACAAGAAACGAAAAAGTTTCCACTTAGTTTCGGTTCTTGTTTGCAAATAGGGAATTTCCCGCAATTGAACAGAATGACGTCATTTTATTTCGCAACACTTTGCGGTTGCAAATAAAGCTATAAGAAATAACAAATAAACTAAACCAATCAATAATTCTTTTCAAAACATTCATATTTTGCTTTTACCTGCCACAAATGGGCCCATTTCGAGTTAAAATGTTGCAAACGTTTTGAAACTTGTTCTTATTTTTTAAGTATTACTTGCAAAAATTTGTAGCACACTCATAATATACGGATAATTTTTATCGTTTTGGAGTTTTTGTCAAGATTTTAGTGTTATTGGGAGGATGTTGGTTGGATAAAAATAGAATCAAACTTTTTCCCAGGGTATTCCCCTGTTGGTGCTACTGCTTAGACTTGTTTACAAGCGATGGTGCAATACTGTAGAGGCGTGAAGAGGGTGTGTCCCTATTGTTTTGTTGTTGTTGATGTTTTTCCAGCTATAACTGCAGTATAGAAATGTATAGTTCCCACTATAGTTGCAAAAGGATTTGTCATGTCCAAATCTACTTTGAGCAATAAATGTATTTAAATGTTAACACGTGTTTGCTAAAAAATGCAATTTAATTATACAAGAAAAGATATTTTTGCTTCGACGAATTGCTCTAAAATTGGTCTGTTTTTAAAGTAAACTAGACGAATTAACTTGGGAAACGAAACGGAACTGATGTAAAAAAAGGTTATTTGCACTGCTATTGGCTCTACGCTACCTCGGGTAAAATACCTGGGCTTCTACCACGGTTTCGTGCAGCCGAGAGAGCAAGAGAAAATGTTGCGGCAATGCTGGTAAACAACATTTCGAAATCTTACATAACTATGATGATATTCATTTTTTGTTTCAGATGACAAAAATTGTGCAAATGTGTAAACCCTGCTGTAATTTCCAGCAATTGAATTTCTGTTGAAACTAGCATCAGAATTCAAGCCGAACACGATTGCAGATATTAAGGTAAATTTTGTTGTTTGGCAAGTTGCAAATGCGCCAGTTGTACACAACACAAACGCTCTTATCATGAAATTAAAAGATGTTTTTTAATATGTTTTCTGGCTATTCAGATATAATGAAAATCGAAAAATAAATTTGTAATGCTAGGTAACATATTTTTCTGTTGCAATTTCATTTCGAAACGATTGATACGTCATTAAAAGCTGTGGCATTATTACTTGCATTTGTTGTGTTGCTACGAAACTGCACGGTAATGTGCAAATAATTACGGCTTTAAATATAAGCGCCTTGTCATCCAAGTATAGCAAATATATCGTCGATTTCGTTGAGCAATATACAAGGCGCCGTATTAACGTATAAAATGTAAGTATTTGTTAAAATTAACCGTATAAGAGGGATAGGTTAGGCTTTTGAGTTGCAGTAAAGCTCGGGTAAAGACATTTGTTTGAAGTAGAGATAGGTCTGCAAGCGTTTTGCAACTGAAACTGGGTGGTAAAACAACAAAAACGCAGCAAAACAAGTAACTAAGTAAAGACATGGTTTGCTCGTTTGAATCATTTATGTTTGCCTTCCCCCACCTAAAACTGTACATTAGAAATGGTTTCTCAGCATAAGGTTCAGGCTATTTAGCGGATAACATATAGGACAAGTGCTGCATTGTTACTGTTGTTGCTTGTTTTTGTGTTTGTATTATCTTTTGTACAGAACTGTTGTGTGCTTGTGTGTATGCACAGAAATAAAGCAGCGGATTTTTTGCATAAAACTGAAGGTAGACCTTTGTTGGGAGGGTCATAAATATCTGGTGTACGTCAGCAGTAAATTAATCGTAAGTTTGAGAGATGTTTGATTTGGAAAGCGATACACAAAGAGAAGTTCAAATAACACAAAACAAATTTGGTTTGCTGTATGTATTTCCACAAATATTACCTAGTCGTATTTTTTTCAGTTTTTTATTATTATTATTACATCTATAGTTAGAGATTCTGCGGGCGGGATGATATCAGAAGGGTACGTGGGTGGAGCACTCCCGCCTACCCCATCGCGACCCATTATTTGCTAAGAGGCAGTGCTCATTGTTAGTTAGTCTCACACCAGGTTTTTCATGTTATATAAGTTACCTGACAAAAGCATTATTTAGGATACCGAAATAACAGAAATTAAATTTAAATCATTTATATAAATGTAGAATGAAAAAAAAAACATTCCTACCTGCTATACAGTTTATATAAATTAGGCCGTAAGACCAATGGAGTATAAACCTTAGTTAAGAGAGGCCACCTGTTTAAATCAAACAATCTTATAAGTGCCCTCCAAACCTAACCTATAACACACATTGAGCAGCTATTCCCTCGGTACAGCATTAGGGGAGGTACCGGGTGGTAAAGCACCGAGGACTTTTCTTGTGAAGAGCTATCTAGCTCAGTTCAGCTTAGCAACATAAGCTCTGAAACCCAAATATGGTCAAGAAAAGTGGCTCTGGAACAGGGCGTTGTCTCTTCTGATTGGTCAGGAGCTGGGTGTCTTCATCCGGGTTACCAAACCGCGCAAAATGTCAGCGCGCACGCTCTTACACGTAACTCGACATTTTGCCACTAAAACATTTCAAGTTAAATCGACGAATGTTGATAGGGGAATTGTGTTTTTACACGGGTTACTTTTTGTGCGCACGGTTAAAAATGAATAAAAAAGCAATAAATAAGACAACACTGCCGAATTTAAATGCAAAATCGGCATATAGTTCAGTTTGTTAAAAATAGTCCAGTTTGGTCAAAAAAATAGTTTTGCCACTGTTTAAAAGCGCCAAAGACCACAAGCAACATTCCAACAACACAACAACACAACGACAAACAAATGTAAGCAAACTTGAAAGCTAATTTTCGCGTTGCATGGCATTTGGTGGCATGTTTGCAATCGACACATTCAATCACTTTGGAAAAATGCTGCATCAAATTATGTGCAATTAACCTGTTTGTAGCGGCTCGTTTGTTTGATCATTGTGGTCATGATTTCGTCACAAAAACTTTGTTTTCATTTCTACATTTCCACACTTTACTGGTTTCCAATTCAACCTTTGACTTTTTCAATTAAACGTCGAAAAAAGGCATGTTGCAAAAAAATAGAGTTGGAACGAAAACCTGAAATGGTGACAAAATTCTTTGAAGAAAATCCAACTATCCCATTTAACTTCTTGATGTCCGCAAGGGCATGCTTTTTTAGAAGTGATATGTAGTTTACTGCAACATTTAATTCAAGCATTTTCAGCTCCGGCTTAGCGACACGCTGTGTTGGACTGCATTGCATTGTTTTGCTGATCATGGCAATGTTTTGTGTCTTGAAAACCTGAGTGTTCTTCAGCACTTGCATTTGACTCTTTCTTTTTAGGCTCTTGTGGGCTTGTCATAATTATTTTTCCATACTTTTACATTTAACTTACTTTGTGTTGCACTTTAGCTTAGCAATTTTTAATTCATGTTTCGTGTTTTACGTTAGGTCCGTATATGTTACGATAGAAGCTTATTTTTCTTGCTCATCAAGCTTTAAGTAGTACGTAGTTGTGCTTGTTTGTTGCAACCCGTCTTTTTTACTTCACAGATGTCCAATTTCTTAGACATCATGAAGTGTAAAGAAAGAATTGACAAGAGAAGCCGAAAATACAATGTGAAAAATGTATTTGGGTTAAATTTCCGAAAGTTTGAAGAAGCTGCGATCACGTGTTTTGTTCTTCCTGTTGAAGCTGAACTGACAAAAACTTTTTATTGTTTGATTGATTTGCAACTTTTGATTGTTGTCAACTTTTGTTATTCTTGTTGAAAAATGTGGATTTGTTCTACAATGCAGCACTTGTCCCGGGAAGTTTTAAGTTTGTTATAAGGACCTTATATGCAACCGTGTGGGAGATTCTCGAATTAAACTGTAGCGCGACTTGGGCGATAAAAATTTATGGTGCAAAAATCTTTTTTTGTGCCAAGAAATCACAAACAAGTCCAATTTTTCGTTTTAAAATATTTTAAAACGTTCACACAAAAAAAAATTTTCGTGGACAAAACAACAGAAAATTTACAAGTGACATATTTCGATACTTAGTACTGCAGTAACATTCACATATAATATGGTGACTTCTGTAACAAATCAACACCTGCCATAAAACAATCGCACAAACGTAAAAGCACCGTTCGGTGGTTCCCCTAGTATGAGAATGATTGATTTGCTAGAAGTTGAACAATAACAAACAAATTGGCTTTCGCGTGGTTTTCCGGAGTTTTACATTGCATGTAACAATTTTATTTAATTCGAAACATAAGAATAACAACTTACATAACGTAAAATACCTGAAGAACTATCCAAAACACAAACGTTTTTTAATCAAACCAGGGGTATAAACTTGGTTAAGTTGTGGGTGACTTGTTAATATGTATCAACACTTAGTGCACAAACATAAATTCAAGTATTTGCTAAATAAAATAAATGGTTCACAAGGATGATACACATGAAAACACCTTAATGAATAATTAAATAAATAAAAAACAAGAAGCCTGCCTCTTGTGCTATTTTGTATGTGTATACGTGGAAGGTTTAAGGCTACAAGGGACTTGTGTTTTACAGTTGATGTTTTGGAGATTTCTTATGCTTCTTCAAGCCCAAATTGAACCTCCTTAGAAGGTAAGTTCGTTCTGATTTTGGTGCATGAACTGGTTGTTAAGTTTTGTCGCTTTGCTGCTGGTAAAGCTAATATCTGTGTGACGTGTCGCTAGTCGCTATACGTTTCGCGAGCAGTACAGCGTTGTGTTTAAAAATGTAAATTACTTTGCGCATGGGACGTCCTTTGTTAAACTTTCATAAAAGTGTTGTCCTGACATGTATTTCTGTGGTCTGCAATAGTTCTCGTTATATCACTGTCAGATGGGACCTGATTTCAACACGACAATAAAAGTTACGTAAAAATAAATACAGTGACATTTTAGAAACTAAATTTTCATTTGGCTTCGGTCACCGCAGTAAGTTACGTAAATGTGGTAATGTTTCTAAATTCTGGGTCCATGCACTTCTTTGGGGTCCGTAAATGTGCTAAACCTGCGCATCAAAGTCCAGCAAAACAAATTTTTTTGTCTCCACGTACGTAACTCTTTACAAATATTTTTTATCTGTGGCTATTATAAAAAATAAAATGCAACACTTTTTGAGGTCTGATCTAAAATCTGTTTGTCGAAAAGGAAAATGGAAAAAATATGTGATGACGAGTTTTACAATATTTTATTTTGTCCGTGCACGTTTGGTTTTGTGGGCAAAAGTTCAAACCATAAGTTTATTGCGAAATTTTTGGCCCCCAAAACGTTTTTGAAACAATTACAAAATTTGTTTCATGGACACTAAGTTAGCTGCCCAATGTTAGTGTTGACAATTAGGCCAATTTAAGCAAAGCGTTTCAGCATGAACATGAACAGATCGCTCACAACGGGCGAGATACGAAAATTCTAGGTTGTTCCCGAGGGGAATACCCTCTCGGTGAGACGCCTACGTCATAATTCGAGCACCGTCTGACGTAAGTGATAGCGGTTCTATACGGCCTTCATTACCACGTGTGTGATATTTCTTCCTTAAAAAATTAAAATCGACCAATTTTGATTTAAACAAAATTGTTTAAGAACTTGCACACAATAAACACATTTATATGTGGATGTTTTTAACAATTGCTACTTATATTATCAAAGCATAAAAACTATTAACTATGCACAAGCTATCTTAAAGTTTAGTTTTCCTCAAGCTATGTTATGGGGTTTATAACTTAAGTTCAACAAAACATTTTCAAGCAACAACAAACATATACTTTTCTGTGGGGTTTTTTAAAACATAAAGTAAACAGCAGTTAACAAAAAAAAGTTTAAACACTTACCAAACAAATCCAATTTATATTCGCAAACAATCCAAGAT
>QLIY01002183.1:9875-21913 GCA_003260075.1 Phallusia mammillata | reverse complement strand
TCTTCACCGTCGCTTGTGCATAACTCTCACTCGCCTTCTCCATTTAGAAGCGCACTCTACGAGTGTCTGACTTAGAATGTGTATTGTTATTGATTGTCTGTTCACATCGCTCGCGTAGTTATGGGGACATCAAGCGGCGTTTAGTTACTTAAGTTTAGTCTGCAAACTAAAGCGAAAATGCAAATGGACGCATAAACACGATTTTCTGTCCTAAACAAACTTAAATTGATCAGAAAGCAATTTTAAACTATACATAGATTTATTAATTTCCATGAACGCCGTAATGAGTGCCTAATAATACATGTCGTAATTTTCATGCGAATTTTCCAGAAGAAAATTTGATTGTTTTACACAAACCACAAAAACAGCAGAGACGATAAAAGATAAATTGAAGGAACTAGAAGTATGAAATTCTGTCAACACGAGACAAATCATNAATTGATCAGAAAGCAATTTTAAACTATACATAGATTTATTAATTTCCATGAACGCCGTAATGAGTGCCTAATAATACATGTCGTAATTTTCATGCGAATTTTCCAGAAGAAAATTTGATTGCTTTACACAAACCACAAAAACAGCAGAGACGATAAAAGATAAATTGAAGGAACTAGAAGTATGAAATTCTGTCAACACGAGACAAATCATTTTCTTTTTGTCTCACTTTGCGATAAAACAAATAATAAGTGTGGGAACGCACAACTACTTTATTGTATAAAACATTAAGTTCATTCAAAGATCAGTAAACAAAGAGGTCAGTTTTAGACAAAAACAAAACAAAACAACTACATTGATACTAAAGCGGATGCTTTATTTAACAGCAGTTCATTAATAGAAGACCGCGCAACAACAAAAACGCGGGTACAAAGCGACGACGGCAGAGCGAGAAAAAGGCAAAACGCACCCTTTGATACACACGAATGTAAACATTTAAGAGAGGTCGCTACAATACACAATTTAAATATTAAATCCAGCTGGTTTGAATCAGTAGCCATTAGGTGAGAAAGTCAGTAACTTTGCAATTAGCCCTTGATATCCTTGCTGTGAGTTAGAATCTAAAGCTTCACTAATCAATTGCTCCGCTTGCTCGAATCGAGCTATTGCAAACTGCAACATAATAAAAACCCGAAAATAAAGGCTACGAATTATTTTTGCATCGATATTCCCGAAGTAAAAGGCTTTAAAGTTGCTGTACTGGGGAGCAAAATCTGGTCCAATATTAACGTCTTTTAAAGACACACATTTCCCGTCAAACCAAATTGTGTTGTCCCGTTGAATTGTGAATAATATCCTCTCCCCCAAATTGAAGTGTGTGGTGCAATGCATACTCTTCTCGTCCGTTAACAAACTCCACAGATGGTCCCAAAAGCCGTCTAAGGGGAGGTCGCCGATTTGAAACACTTTCTAAAATGGAAAACACGATGAAAATGACGTCAGAGATAAACAAACGTATTAATTGCATTTTGCGGAAATTCTATTAACGTAAAAATTCAATTCATATTAAAGTTTGCGAAATTTCAGTAAGTGGCGCAAAGAGCATTTGCGAATATTTAAAAACGAATTGTGTAAAAATGCTGACAGTTGGGCTATTAGGGTCGGGAGCGGTTTAAAATAATAATAACAATAAAGCCAACTTATAAACTTAGTTCCTATCCTTACATTTTGTTCCTAACCCTATCCCAGTCTTAATGTTAATTTAAATACCTAAGCTTTTTGCGCCATCTATCGGAATTTAGCAAACGGGGGGGGGGGGGGGGGGGGGGGGGGGGGGGGGGGGGGGGGGGGGGGCAGTTTTGTTAAGTTAGTGACTTTATCGTATCTTACCTCTTCTGGTACGTTAGACATATTATTCGATGTTGATGCAAAAATAATATTGGTAAACCTAATTCTGTCAAAAAACAAGTGATTTATTTGCTGACAAAATATCGTACTGAATTACCCGTTGTGCATCATATATTATATGTTCGTTAATAAATTTGTTATACATTTCGTTTGTCAACTTTGCATCACTGACTTAGCCTTTAATAGTAAGCTAGGCGGGTTAAACTAACTTACGCATCTGTGCTATGTTGCTAATTGCTATATCTATCCGTGTGTCTATAAAACACAAAGCATGGAATGCCAACTACTCTTTCCATTCGTCATACAAGAGCTGAGTTGCTTCGCGCAACCTTTACTGATATCGAGCAGACAATTGCCTTCTTTGTTTTGATAAGCTTTCGCCTGACAGGGCGTAGAGTAGACACAGTTGGTTGGAATGAAGCAAGGGTTTCGCTTGACCAAACCCTTTGTAAAGCAAGCAATAGGGGCTTAACCGAACTTCCACTTCTGTGCAAAGTGGCTATGTCTTCTACTGCCTATAAAACTCAAGCGCATGGAACCATTACATTATTTTGCGGCCTTTGTTTGAATATACTTATAATGGTGATAACAACGAAATATTTGACATGTCCATTTCACTAAAAAACAGATTTTATTTCATTTTTTTCTTTTCACATCAATATATTTTTTGAATATGTAAATCTAACTTTCATTACTGACTTAGCATTGTTTTTGCGCTAAGCTATTCTTAAGGTTGGCTAACATGGACGCGTGCGCTACATTTTACTTCCTACTCCTTTGGTAAATCTAAGCCTGAAATGATCAAGAAGAATGGGAAAGCATCATTCGTAGTAATCACTGTTGTTTGAAAACTGCGTCAACTTTTGTGGTGAAATGGGATCTGATATACAACGATTCTAACCAGCTGATCAAATTTAACGAAACACGCCTGAGCTATAGCCACGTAGCTTTCCAAATCCAGCAGAGCTGTGCCTAAGCGGCGTATCAGACTGTAAACGTGTTTGAAGCGATAAAAACGTTTCGTTGCACCTGATTTACTTTTTAGTGAAAAACAACTTTTCACGATCATTGAGGCGTGGCATTGTTCGTAGAATTTTCTTTCGCCGTGAAACTGAACGCAGTTAGCGCTCAATAAGGCAAAGTCACATTAAGCTACGGTGGATACAAGACAATCGATGACATCATTTCCACATGTGCGTAGTGACATCCAGTGACTAGATTTTAGGACGTTGGGTTCGGAATCGGAATTTACGAGCTTTTTTATTGAATAACATTACTGCAAAAGTAATAATGTTTAAATTAGGCCCATTTGTTATTTCAATGCACTAACCGTATCTCAAACAGAGACAATCATTCTTTATTTCTGTGCTATGCTTTCTACTTTAAATACTGTAGGATGACAACTGAGAACAAAAAAGAAACCTTTGAATTATTTGACAGCAATACGTTTGAAAATACCTCGGCGTCTGCAGAAATTGGATGGTTTACATTTTGTCAAGATGAGTAATGGCAGAAATCAATTCCAATAGCAGCCTTCGTTACCCGCTGACATAAGCGCCGGGTTGGCGGTGTTAGTTTGTACTGTTTTGTGCGAAAAATTGGTAAACCTTTAGAATAGCAAGATAGATTTTTCTCTTTTTTAAAAAAAAACTTACTGACGATATGGCAACAAAACGTGCCCTAAAATTGCAACCTACTTGGGCTAGTGCGTTGTTTATGATGCCAAACAAACACACAACAATATTGCAAACAATGTGAATGCTTTAAAACTAATGTTTATCCTCGTGATACAAAACGAGAAGTTATTTCAAACATTTCTGAATTTAAAAATAAGACGAACGTTGAATTTTATGGGAAGTTTGTCTCTTGGATTTAAATTTAGCGGTGCTTGTCCTTTCTTGTTTTAGTGACGTCACAATCAGTTCAGTTTAATTTTACATTTTTGTAAAACTCGTGGGCTATGCCAGTTAAATTCATTTTCGATTAGGTCGCACAGACTTAACAATTGTTCTAGAATATAACCAGATTCGCGTGCCTCAAACCAATCCCCATAGCAGCCATTCTTAGCAGTTGTTTTTATTTTGCTTTTTTTAAGCAAGTCGAAACTGGTTGAACAGCAGTACTCAACCCTTGAATGCCATAAAACTCTTGCTTTGCTTGTTATCAACATGTTATGACTGAGTAGGAGCAAAAACGCAGCCTACACGTGTTAATTTGCTTTTATGCTAACTGTCAAAATCTGCTGGTATTACCAGATCAGGTAGCTGGTTCACTTAACCTACATAACACAAAAAGTTTGAATCCTTTTTTTAAAGTAATGTGGCAGGCAAGATTTGGAAGTTCTAGTAATCTCAGTTAACATTAGTATCTGTCTTTGGCTTATATTTTCTTTGTGCAAAAGTTTATTATAATTGAGAGAAATCACTACAGCTGCGTTCGATCCCAGACATGTATGTTACTTGCAATTATCACATTTAGTACCAGGGATACGTCTTAAAAGCGATATGAGACTACAAACAAACTTTATTCAAACCTGACTTTTAAAGTAAAATTTGCAAAACGATTCACGGCTCTGCACTGTCGTCTTTTAGCTAAAACCAATTGTTGCAACGATGCCAAATAATGCGTATTACAGATATTAAAAACCTAAAGTACAGTTTAATTACTTTATTTATGGTTTAAGTAAAACACCTAAAACGACGCCGAAGCTAAGGGACAAATGCCAAACACGAGAAAAATATCACGAAACACGAAACGACCAATCGCAACTCGCCACGAACAGTAAATCACTGAGGCGGGGTTCTGTTCGAACTCACTAGTGTTTAATTAAAATAAAAGATTAAGTGGAGAAAAGGTTAAAATATGTCACCAGAAAACAAAAAAGCAGAAAACAAGAAGTGATAAATTGGATCATGGGGGGGGGGGGGGGGGGGGGGGGGGGGGGGGGGGGGGGGGGGAAAACGTGAATATAAGTGTGTCAAAGCAAATTATACAAGAAATCAAAACTCTATTCTTTCCATTATTTATACAGTAGCTCAGTTGTTCGCTCAAGCTTTACTTATATTGAGCAGACATTTATGTTCTTTGTTATATTAAGCGTTACAGCAATAGTCAACCCTTGGAACGCACGTCATGTACTCCTACTTTGTTGCTGATGAACCTGTTATGATTTAGTAAGAGTAAAAACGAAGCTTACACGTGCTAATATACGTTTATGCAAACTGTCATTTTGTTTATTTATATGTAAGTAATTTATAGAAGCAGATACGAATAAACACGAGCTGGAAACTTAGGATAAAACCTTTAAACCTTAGCTTATCAAGTTCAACAGGCACCATTCCTGGTAAGTTGTACGACGACTTTTCACACACAAAACTTCCTTCACTCTGCAAAGCAATTCAATTTGTGTGGAGTAACTCCAACCTAATGGCTCAACAACCCGACGCTATTTTATTACAATTCACGACCCTCCAAACCATGTTTGTCAGTTATTTGTGGTTGTTTGTGGTTGGACCTCCAGCGGTCGACGTTAAAGTGTTTGTTGAAATTTCGATAAACTTAATTTTCCACAACCAGTGACGCGCTTCGGCGTGGTAACGTAGTTTCCACATGAACCCGCAACAAATAGCGACATTTACAATACTTACTTTAACGTCATAGGCTTTCTTCGAACGCTCGTAAAGTTATGGAGGGGGGGGGGGATCCAGTGGCGTTTTCTTTTTTGAAAGCTAATTACACGGTGTAAAGCGAATTGAATGTAAATTGATGCAACTAACATAAGATTGCAGTAACCTGCAGAGCAAGGAAACTTGATGACGTCAGAACATTTACTGTGACACTATTGTTCTCAACCTGGTACGAAGCTCTTGGGGACGAGTCCCAGTCATGGGCTTTTATGTTTGTATATGGGTCAGGCGCGCCGGACAATTCAGCCAAGTTTTTTAACCAGTCCAGATCCAAAATTATCTTGTTAAAACCTATTTTATCTGTGTTTACAAATCCGTGGTTCCACGAACCCTTTAAGAAAAAGGTTGAACATTTTTACCCGCAACCTAGTGGTTTTCGAAACTGTATGACGTGTAACATTGAGTATGACGTAATTTTCTGCTTTAAAATGCTTGCGAAGGTTAAGGGACAATAACGGAATAAATATTTATTTTAACCCTTACTTAATGTTGGGGGGGGGGGGGGGGGGGGGGGGGGGGGGGGGGGGGGGGGGGGGGGGGGGGGGGGGGGGGGGGGGGGGGGGGGGGGGGGGGGGGGGGAAAATCAAAGATTGTTTGCAACAACCTTTGTGTTAAACTCTTATTATTGATGTTAAACGTTTTGGGTTTACTTGTTTTCATGGTTTCCTAGCAACGCCGTGACAATGTCTTACAAGAGATAATTTTTAAATAAACTCCCAGAGAAACGATATCCGAAAAGCAATTAATTGTAACAAGCCAAGGTAATTTGCAAAAACTGTTTATTACAAAACTTTAATCCACCAGTCAAATAATTAGGTATCTGTTTTGTTTATTTTGGAACACTTTGTAATTTGTATTAATACACATTCCCAAATCAGAATGTTACACACGATTATGCAGAATTATACAAGGCATAAAAACAAGACACAAAGCCAAAAAAATCTTGAATGCTGTTTTTTACTTTAGTGGTGACAAACTGATATACAGTTTTTATTGAGGTTGTAAGTTTGAAACAACCAGGTTGGCTTCATAAATCCAAGACGGAAAATGTCGATAGTCCAATTTTTTATGCGCCCTTAAATCTGCTTTGACCCTTGGCACTATGGCCGGAAAACGTGCCATTTCTACGAGCAACTTAACAAAGGCTTGATAGCGATAATGACTCATGATACTTGGAATTGATATGAAACGTAACATGTAGTATTCACTTGCAAAATAAGGACCAAAATCTACACGATCCCAACTTATAGTGTAACTTGCACCGTAATTGAACCAGAGGGGATCCACCATGCCTGGTAGTAATCTAAATATTACCCACCCCCCAACAGTAAATTCGTGAGCGAAATTTGAATAGTCTTGATGTCTAAATAATCTCCACAAATATCTTTCAAGATCGGCCCCGCTGAAGTCGTCTAATGGTTGTCGCTGAAATGGCTGAAAAATAAATAAATAAATGAGGTAGGGGGGGGGGGGGGGGGGGGGGGGGGGGGGGGGGGGGGGGGGGGGGGGGGGGGGTAAAACTGCTGTGTTACATTTACACTCGTACCTTGCCCATTGGAACGATCACAGGAGAGTACTCAGGATAGTTATCACTCATCTTGGAAATTGTTGGGCTTTGTCTCGGCACAAAAAAGTTGTTTTATGGTAAAGGCTCTATAATAAGTGAATAAAAAAACTTTTAACAACTGCTTTAAAATTTGTTAATCGAGTCATTACAAACTGGTAAAATTTCTACTGATAAATTGTTATAAACAATTTTAATCCAGGTCAATTTAATCCAATAAATTTTGTTAGTATTATGGCAAATTCTACCAACGTACTCTACTACCGACGAAATCTTTTCTGTACACCGTGCAAATATGCACAAAGTAAGCTTGTATACTTATTAATTTTATCCAAAGTCTATTACCGATAAAAGAAGCCCAGCCTAATTACTATACTTAAAATCTTAACCATAAATGTTTCTTGCTTATAATAATGAAACTTGTTTTGTTTGCATTTGCTTAAATTAGCGTTGTCCATTTGTTTTACTCGCTAAACCGTTTTAAACACGCCTCTATGCTTGCTTTTACTGCAAACAAAAGCCTACATTTTTGAGATAGGTTGAAACTTTGCTCGGCCAACTCCATCCAACTCGTCAACTATTCTCGTCTAGCGTTGTTCCAAGATATGAACAATACAAATCACAGCTTGCTGCGTAACAAACACAATCAAGAACCACGTATTGAGTCTTAGGTTTCAGGGCGAGTATTGTTAATCAGACCACACACATGGCTTGTTTTGATGGATCAGGAAGAAGTTCCGCTTTCAAAATCTCAAAAACGCCTGTGGTAAACATATTTTGACGATTGTTTGGTGGTTTTACCAAGGAAAATAACAATGAAAATTTTGTTCCACAATCCAGAAGTGACCCGGTTGGTTCCTATAAGCAGTATCGCAAAATCAGATTATGATAATAACAATTCTGTTGTTTAAAACAATTCTTTTATATTCGTAATATAACAAACAATTAGTAAATATTACAGCTGTAAACAACTACATTATTAAAAACTTTGGAAACATTGCATTGTGCTATGCAGGAGATCAATGTGCGAAAAGCCAATTTTCGGGTAACAATCGGGAGCGTTCTGGGTTTAAACCCCGTGGAAATGTCCAAAAAACAGTCGATAGTGTCTTAACGTTATTGTGACGTAATTGGTGTTTGAAAATGCAAGCTGGTGACCGGAAAAGCTGAGTTGGCTGCGCAATCGTTTGGTGGGTGTGAATTAAGCGAGAGACAAGTTTCGCTCGGCCAAAACTCATTTCTCCAATGCTTAACACTTCTTCCTTTCCGCTTACGCTAGCGTCGCCACAATTGGACGTGAAACACAAACTGAGAACAAGTTTTGACTGAATCACGCGTCTCTTCAACCAGAATTGTTAGCAAGATTAATGATCAAACTTATACCCAACTTGGTGAACTATTCAGCCCAAGTTAGTTGGACAAATAAACCGTCATGACACAAAGTGCCGAATAGGCGGTGGCGGGTTGGTAGGCGCTGCCACCCTGGGCTTTTTAAGCACGGTTGTGGCCACTGTGGATATTTTGGTTAGCATGTGTAGTTTTGTACGAAAAGTTGTACATGATGAAAGATTTTTGTAAACAAACTTACTGACGATATGACAGCAAAAGATGCCTAAAAAGTGCAACCTGGTTTGGCCAGTGTCTTTTTTATTACGCCGAACACACGATCGCCATTACATCAATGAACAATATTGAGAACAGTGCGAATGCTTCAAATCGTTTATCTCAGTGATACAAAGCGAGTTGTTTCAAACATTTCTTAATTTCTAATTATGACGAACGTTGCATTTTATTGGAAGTTTGTCTCTTGGATTTGAATTAAGCGATTCTTGACGTTTTTCGCTTTAGTGACGTCACAATCAGTTCAGTTTAATTTTACATTTTGTGAGACTCCGGGGTTATGCCAGTTAAACTCATTTTCGTTTTCGTACGAAACAAACCAAATCTGTCCGCACAGACATAACAATTGTTCTAGAACAGAACCGGATTCGCGTTTCCCAAACTAATCTCCATTGCAACCATTGAACAGTTGTAATTATATTGCATTTTTAGAGTACAGAAATAGTCAACACTTGGCAGCCGTGGCAACGAAGTTTTTGCAGCCGACTAATATGAACGCAATTTAGCGGTTAACCTTAACCTTGTCGTATATATAACCTGTAAATTTCCTTTTAACTGCGTTAACGGTTCCTGTGCTGCTATCTCGATTGTTTGAGTATTACATTTTGTCGAAAGAAAAATATCAGAAAACTACGAAGTTTTGATTAATCTAACGTTTTGCAGCACCATTATCAACCGGTCTAAGATGTGCTTCAATTTTCAAAATAATAAACAAACACAAATATATAGATGATCCACTTCTTGGGGGGGGGGGGGGGGGGGGGGGGGGGGGGGGGGGGGGGGGGGGGGGGGGGGGGGGGGGGGGGGGGGGGGGGGGGGGGGTTTGTTTTACAAATATTTTGTACAAATCCCACAATCATATTAGTTTTATTGTACAAGAATTTACGGATTTACTACTCACACCTACAAAATACGTCCAACAGATACGAAAAGAAGCTATAGTGTTTTGGCCAATTACATGAATAATATTATTGATTATACGAATCGGCGGAGTCATTAGTAAAAGCTTGCCAGGACGGAAAACGCTGATAAATCCCCAAAAAATTGTTTGTTTGTAAAGCATGCTGGATCAATTGCCCCACTTGTGGATGAAAAGCTATTTCGATTTGCATCATAACAAAAGCTTTGTAGCCAGGAAACCCTTTAGCTAGAATCTCCTGAAATTTCATGGTTAGCATTTGGTTGTACTGGATTGCGAAATCAGGTGGAAAAACAACATCCCTCCAACAAGTCAATTTCGTAACGAATCCGTCATAGAACGAAACAGAGTTATATTTGGGATTTGCTAAGTGGAACAATGGCAGCTCTCCCACAGTGAAAACGTGATCTGGGAATTGTTGGATTCGGCTGCTTAAATTGGCTCCGGTAACATCATCAATCTAGAATGTAAAACACGACATAAATGGCATAAAAAGTGGTTTTATTGCTGAGTGCGAATGGATCCTGACAACAGTCAGTCAACAACAAATTTTTACAAGTGGATATTGCTTTGTTCCAAACGGTAAAATGTTGATGATCGAGCATGACTCTAATAAAGTCGTCGATTGGATGTGACTTAAATAAAAACACATTGAAAGTGCCGTAAATACAACGACCGCATTTATTTATTTCCTACCTTAACAGTTCGAGCATTCATCGTGTTGTTAATGCAGAAAGTTCAAAGTTAAACTCTATAAAAAAGGAAACAAGACAGAAAAGTAAGAAGACTTTAGATTACTTTCAGTGTCAAAAAAGTTTGTTAGTTTAAAAGTAATTCCAATTTTTTAACAACACATGTTCTAGAGCTACAACTACTTTTACAGCATGCCAATGTGTCCTAGGTAAGCTAATTTGTTTTACTCCTGAAATTTATTTCACTAACATAATATGACTCTCTACTGAAACCTTATTACAGCTGCTTCCAAGTCTGCTATGACAACAAGGATGAGAAAACGCCATTTATAGTTTCTTGGCACTGATGATTGAAAAAAACAACGTACAACGTTGCGGTGAATAGAATTGGTTTCCATCGCTTAGCCAAACCCATTTCCCACACATCAACGATTCATTCTAATTGTGATCAAGCAGGTACAAAATTGCGTTCTTTGTTTTAGAAAATCGTTACCTGTATCGAGTAACAAACACAACTGGTTTGAATCAGGCGAGAAACAAGTTTTACTCTACCAAAATTGATTTTTCACAAGGTTTACACTTTTGTCTGTTCGCTTACGCTATGGGAGCAAAATTAGACTGAATCAAATGAAACAACATGATACAAAGTTAAATAGTGATCAATGAAAGCCACCGTTACAAAAAAAACAAGTCACCGGCTTTCGTAGTTAGTGTAATCGGTGTAAATTACTTTTGGTCAACACCGATCTAAACCTACCAGCGAAGCTTTCTAATTGATTTTAAACGCAGTTAATTGCGTTCTTTGTTTCATAAAAACGTTACCTGTATTAAGTAACAAACACAACTGGCTTAAACCGAGCGAGAAACAAGTTTCGCTCCACCAAAACCGATTTCTCGTGGCTTTGATCAGCTTGCTTAGAAAAGCAGCACTCCCGCCAAACTCTAAAGGGGGGGGGGGGGGGGGGGGGGGGGGGGGGGGGGGGTGACCAAACAAGTTTAGGCGTGGCACAACAAATTAGGCTTGTAAACGAAATCAACGTGATCCCTGCGTTGTCAGAAAGTCGACGAAACATCTTGCTTAAAAGTGAGGACCCATTTGTAATTGCATTGGTTTGTTTACAGTATTATTGACAGTTAATAACGCTGATAAACTTCCGTGTTAATTTTCCGTGTCTGATAAATTTCCGAAACAGGTCTTATAGTATCCATTCGCACATGTTACTGTTCTTTTTGTTTGGAATCAAGCAGGAATGCGTTTCGCTTGACCAAATCCTATTTCTGATGAAAAGCACTTTTATCTGATGACTTGAAAGTATAGCACTCTGCTGAAACTCCAAAACCCAAAACAGGTTTAGACGCCTTACGTAACACGTACATTTAAGCTTGTGAGGGGGCTCAATGTTCCATAAACAACCCGACAGCAATATACGATTTTATCCTGAGTAAGTCAAATTTTCCGAGAATTAGCAGGCCTACAAAGATATAAGTGATAGTAGGATGTATGCAACAAATCAATCATTGCACACAACCTGTGAACAGGCATAATCGTGTGAACTGTAAAGTGAAAGAAAAAGACGTAAATATGACAGAGTGGCTTTTCCCTGTCCTCATAGCGACGTTGTCACAGCCACCGGTGCCAAAAGCAGAAAAAAAGTAGCTGCTCAACCGCGTTCGTTACTTGTTGTTTATTGTAGAAAAATTGTACAGCACAAGAA
>QLIY01002182.1:5290-21923 GCA_003260075.1 Phallusia mammillata | reverse complement strand
ACTGCAATATAAACCATGTTAATTTAAGCAAGAATAATCTTTGATTTAATATCGTGTTTATATGCCAACAACATCGAAATGATGTTTTTTTTTTACCTTTACTGGACCTGCGATCGGTGCGTTTGACAGTGATGAGTTTCTGCTATAAACAAACCAATTAAAAGGTTATTTGGTAGGACGACCGGGGTGAAACTATAATTGTAACAAATTGTTGTAACCTTTGCATCATTATCTCCTTTCGTTTTCTTGCTTCTGCAACAACCAAACAAACTGCCTTCTCCTTTACTGCCCCCCCCCCGTCATTTCGTATTAGCCATATTTTGCAAAGAGTGCTGTTTGTTTACACTATAGAACCCACAAGTTCTCATTAGATATCGTCGTACCAATACCACATCAACAAAAACAAAAAGCACATAACCTGCCCCCCCCCCACACAAATGAAAGTAAATTCTTAAAAAAAACTTTCTATTTGGTTGGTCAGTGGCCCAATCAAAATGCTTCCATTCCATGGCCCATTGAGAACCACTGATTTAGTGGGTTCTAGTGGGCCATACCGTTCAGGATTCTTTGTGTATAACTAGTCTGGAACACCCCCCCCCCCGCAGCAGGTTTATCTAGTGGGTTCTAGTGGGCCATACCGTTCAGGATTCTTTGTGTGTAACTAGTCTGGAACACGGTGTTTGCCAAAGCCCATTTCTTTTCTTACTATGAGGTAGTATTACAGGTCGATACACTGACAGAGTCGCCATGATAAACTTATGTCAGGAAGTTAATCTCAGTTAATAAATACTGTTTGCATGAGTAAATCAGTACATAAAACTAGTCATTTCGTATTAGCCATATTTTGCAAAGAGTGCTGTTTGTTTACACAATAGAACCCACAAGTTCTCATTAGATATTGTCGTACCAATACCACACCAACAAAAACAAAAAGCACATTACCCTTTTACTGAATTTTCGGAAAAGTAAACATTGACCTTTTTATGCTCAGAGAGTGAAATTCGCTTTTTTAGCTTAATATTTATACCGATAGGTATAAAGTGGTCTCGCCGCTATGCCTTTTGGCGCAGGTTGCAAATTGTGATGTACAATATATGTTTTCGCCATGTCACCCAAAAGAGGTAGGCTACTACCCGGATTTGCTCAAATAAGGTCACCAACAGAAACTATGTTAATAATAGTTTTTTTTTTATTTGATGGGCAAAGCATCATCCGGAGAGCAATTTCTCAGGATATCTGTCATGGGCCAAGAATGGTGTACAACACCAAATGTGAAAAACCTCAAATGCAACACTGTACACTACAAGAAATTTAAATAAAAAATCTCCTAAATATGCAATATAAGCGTTTGTACCTTACATTAACTTATAATAACTCGCAACCACAAATTCAGAGAAAATATAAATAGCAAACAAACCATGAGCTAACTGTTATTACCGACGTTTAACTTGTGTATGCCGACTTACACAGTTTATTCATTGCTGAAATATTTGCTAATATACAATATCTGAGTCAGTAAGTTGTATCACAGGTTTCGACTAATAACAGCTGTGTCTTAAACTCTCATGATGTAATGTTCACAAATGATGTTTGGTTTGTGGCGCAAACCCTGGAGACTCATTTACAGGGACAACAGTCGTTGATCGCAAGAGTCACAAGCCAACAAAGGATTTATAAGTCAACAGACTCTACCTCGTAACACACAAAAAATGCTAAATACGGATATGTATGGTGTTTGAAGCTTCATACTAACAGTTTGTCTTATAGTTCTGATTGACATGTTAAGTGACAACAGATTGACACTGGATAAACCTTCTATTTTCTGAGCAGACAGTGCAGAATAACAACAGTACCATCTTGAATCCAAGCAATAAAACATACTTCCACACAGCATTCCTTTGGGAGGCGTGAATGCCCAATCAAGTCGGTCTTTGCATGCACTTAAGCAAAAAAAGTTAAAATGTGTTAAGTTTCTAACCATCGATCGGCGCCTGTCTTGGCCTGGCACCCCACAACTGTACTGAAAAAACCTTGTTAATGACCTTCGCAAAGAGTACAAATTGCCATTAGGACATTGCTATATAATCCCGTTGGCTTTAATAACACGAGGCGATAAGCCGATTCAAGTCGGCCTCATGCACCCCCACAGGGGACAGGCACAAAAAAATAATTAAACGTGCTCTTAGGTGGGTATAATTTTTATATTAGGGCCTTGCTTGATTTGACCTGGTTTATCATATCCCAAAACGCATTCGTAAATCCATGTTCACTTTAATTTTATAACCTAACGCTTTATGTAGTCCTATATAGCTACACCCCCCCCCCTGCTTGATTTGACCTGGTTTATCATATCCCAAAACGCATTCGTAAATCTATGTTCACTTTAATTTTATAACCTAACGCTTTATGTAGTCGTATATAGCTACCCCCCCCCCCCGTGTTAAGTTTCTAACCATCGATCGGCGCCTGTCTTGGCCTGGCACCCTACCACTGTACTGGAAAAAAACTTTTTAATCACCTTAGCAAGGAGTACAAATTGCCATTAGGACATTGCTACATAATCTCGTTGGCTTTAATAACACGAGGCGATATGCCGATTCAAGTCGGTCTCATGCACCCCCACAGGGGACAGGCACAAAAAAATAATTAAACCCCCCCCCCACAATATTTGTCTGATCTTGGTCCTGGACACAGATAAGATGGGCAAACAGATACCAATCTAAGCGTTTCATCCAATATAAAAAAAAACGATAAAGCACAATAACAACAGCTGAATTCTTTAAAGTAAACAAAAGGCTAGTTGCGTATAGCTAAATCGTATTTTAAGTCATAGAAGAACGAGAGACAAGAACCTGCAACAAACCGTCAGTTTTATGTGTATTAAACCTTTCTTTATAACGCAGCTACAAAATGATACGACTGCTGTCCCTTTAAAGACCTGTTGCCATCTGCGTCACACCCCCCCCCCCCCCCCCCCCCCCCCCCCCCCCCCCCCCCCCCCCCCCCCCCCCCCCGAACCTGCAACAAACCGTCAGTTTTATGTGTATTAAACCTTTCTTTATTACGCAGCTACAAAATGATACGACTGTTCTCGCTTTAACGACCTGTTGCCGTCTGCGTCACCTACAAATATTTAATCGCTCACGTCACAGAAACAATTGAGGGGAGTTCCCCCAAAAGCAGACTTTACTTTGAACTGCTAGACTAACTGCAACAGACATACACCAACAAAAAATCTTGACTGTTTTACCTGTTTGATGTTTAACGTACATCACTTGTTTAGAAATTACTTACCGTTACGACCAAACAGAAAATAACTAAACAACTTTTCGATTTTACTCTGGTCGGTGCGGTCTTGTGATGCACAAGATATACACTGGGCAAAAAAGGTTTAGCATAACTTTATTTTGTGATTTTTTGCGTCTCAAATTCTACGAAGCTCTGTTAAAGACACAGGATTGCAAAATATGTGTGATGAAAGTATTTTTGCAGCTGATCAAAAATATCATTGTAATAAGATTGATGTGGGTTGGTAGAATGTAACAAAGTGCTATGAAACGCAATAGGACGTGAGTTTGGTTTCGCCACCCCCCCCCCTTGTGATTTTTTGCGTCTCAAATTCTACGAAGCTCTGTTAAAGACACAAGATTGCAAATTATGTGTAATGAAAGTATTTTTGCAGCTGATCAAAAATACCATTGTAATAACAATGGTGTGGGTTGGTAGAATGTAACAAAATGCTATGAAACGCAATAGGACGTGGGTTTGGTTTCGGCAAGGTATTTATTGAAACTGTCAGTAATTTTGCAAACTCAGAAATGGTAACCCTAAAACAACAGGACATCCAGATAAGTATGTTCCATACAGTCGGGCTTTGAATCATACCAGGAAGGACTCGCCTGTTGTGCGAGAATAACATATATGCGAAAGGCAATATAACGCCTCGAAGTGAAGCGCGCCTGGCACTGCGCAGCTTTCACAGTAGGATAGGACTTCAAATTCCGATCCGATTTCTAACCCCCCCCCCGACATTTATGCGAAAGGCAATAACGCCTGAAACACTCCTTTTTGTAATTAGTGAAGCGCACCTGGCACCGCGCAGGTATTACAATGGGATTGCACTCCAAATTCCGATCCGATTTCTAAACACGCACAGATGTATTGTGTGGAAGCACAACCATGTACGTACTCAAGGTTACAAGTACGACCACACAAGAACGTTTATTCTGCGAAAAAACTACCTCAGAAACATGACAAAACAAATTGCTGGCATGTTGACCGATGTTAGTAAGCAGTGACAGATGTACAACATCGCCTAAACGAATTCAACACACATGCGAAGTACATGTTACAGTTATTGTAACAGCTTTTAACATTTATTATTTAAGAATTGAAATGCGGCTTATCCACAACACAGCACAACAATGGCATAAAATCCGGGTTTTACACACTTTTAAGCTGATAATTTGGGAATACTACATAAAACTTTTCGACTAATCTAAAACTACAAATTAACATACTGCAAGTGATCCCAGCAAAATTCGTACAAAGGTAAATCAAGTAGAAAGAACTACAAAGGTATTAATAGAGGGTGGCATTGTGGTGCAATTACACAAAAGCGATGCGACGTACCAACACGGTTGGGTGATTTTGCGGGGTTACACTTGGTCATGAAACAGGAAGTTAACGAAGCGCCTTTCTTTTGCTTAGACGGGAGGCGAGAGTCTAGTATCGATGGGCGCTGGTATCATCATACTTTTGACTGGATTTGCTGGTTTTGCTTTGGTTAAGTGTGTGTTACAGCAAAGTAGTGACATTGCTTTTAAAAATATCAGGTCATTGTTATCAATTTTTGAACGGAAACTGTTTGAGAACACAGAAATGTCAAGCCCAAGCTTAAAAAGACGAAAAAAAGTAACGAAGTAAGTCCAGGAACAAAGTGTTAAAGTTTATGTACAGTTTGGATTGGTTGTCCAAGGCTGGACAACAGTCGCATTGTTTTTGTAGTTAGTAGAGTTTTTTTTTTCAACTCAGGTGAAGTTTTACAAAATACTCGCTTTAACTTAAGAACCTTGTGGTTTTGCTTGCCAGCACCATTGGCATCATGTCATCAACAGAGCAATAAAGCACGATCGTTGCGTTGCGAACAATTATGTGTAGTGTACTGTATAGTGCAGGGGTGGGGAACCTTTTTATCGACACTCGTTTAGGTCGCATAGACTATTTCCCAGGCCTAGAACAGTGATGTTCAAACTTTTGTTACACAGGTAAGATTGTAGAGCCTTAGGCTCTTTTTAGTCCTATGGAAATAGCTTTGTGTACCCATATGAGACCGTAGGCTCTTTATAAAATAAGGTCAAAAAGTACGTTTAAGTCTGTTTTTTCACCACCCGGTGCAGTCTGTAATATCAACATCCTAAAATGTATTTTGACATCGAATACCGCACTTAGTGCGATAAAAGACCGCATGGGGCCTTTAGGTCACAGGTTCCCCAGCCCTGGTATACCCCCCCCCCGCTTGCCAGCACCATTGGCATCATGTCATCAACAGAGCAATAAAGCACAATCGTTGCGTTGCGAACAATTATGTGTAGCCCCCCCCCCTGTAATATCAACATCCTAAAATGTATTTTGACATCGAATACCGCACTTTTTAAATTTACCTCGATAAGTAGCTAGTTGCTGGTTTTAACCTAATGACCAAAATGCCTTGTTTAGGCCATTGTCGATTATTGTCCGTTGTGTCTGCCTTCTTTGTTATAGGACAGCCGCGGCACACTGGTGTGCCGCAAGACGATGATGGGTGTGCCGCCGGTGTGGCCCTAAGAGGGTTTTTGTGCGGCCAGCGAACTAACTTTTAAATTATAGGTGTTTACTTTAGGTGGAATACCTTGTCAGACCACCGATTTTAGAAACAATCATTCATTATTACTTATTAGTAATGGCTAGAAATAAATGCGACGTTTTAATCGTGTGATGGAAATAGTCCCTCCTGTTGAAAATCAACAATTCCAATTGTTGGTGTTGCGTCATATTTTTCAATTGTTTCGGCATTGTATGCCATTGTTTTCATACATAGTAGTTTATTGCACTTGTGTTTTTTGTTAGCTACACCGTATATCTGTTTTTTGTTTATTGCATTACAAAAGTGTTAAGTACATGAAATGGCATAAACGCACAACATTTTTAAGCACATAATATTTTTGTTCATATTACTTTTTCAAAAACGTCGTCCCTTTACTAACGTAAAAAAATGTTTTTGGCCCTCAAAAAGTTAAAGACCCCTGGCTTAATGTTTTTTTTAGTCTTTTAAAAAATTTCAAATCGCATTTTTGGTTCGGGTGTGCCGCCGAACATTTAAAGCATGTATGGTGCGACGTGCGTGAAAAAGGGTTGCGAAGCACTGTTATAGGACTTCCAATCCAACTATCTGACAAAACGGGCTTGTTTTAGACTCACTTTCACTCTGAAACAGTCACACTAGTGGTTTTTAACTAGGGAGTAATAACCACTAAAGGGGAAACTTTAAAAATTTATCCTGAAAAGTAAAAATTACAACATTTTGTTTTAATTTCTTGACGTCATTCTTTTGCGACATCATAGTTAGTAGTTTTATAAACGGATCAAATAAAGTTTATTTGGTTTAAGTCAGGGGTAACGATATAATCAAACGCATAAGAGCAACTGGTTTTACACAAAACGCCCAAGACTATAAACTAATAAAAAAGTTTTGCCAATTATGATTTTCAGGACCCCCCCCCCCCTAGTTTTATAAACGGATCAAATAAAGTTTATTTGGTTTAAGTCAGGGGCAGCGATATAATCAAACGGATAAGAGCAACTGGTTTTACACAAAACGCCCAAGATTATAAACTAATAAAAAAGTTTTGCCAATTATGATTTTCAGGACTTTGGTTGAAGCGAGTGAAGATCCGGCTTTTGATCTAATTGAACTGCTTCAAAGGTACCAACTAAATATCTTGGAAATAATACCAGCGGATTAAAACACTGTTGAAAATGTTACAACCCAAATTTTGGTTTACTTGGTGGTGCTTATTAAAGTCAAAACAGATATTACAGGCAAACTCTTTCGATTTACATTTTGTAGCGAACGAGACAAAACAAAAGAATTTTGTGACCTAACTATCAGATATGGAAACGAAGAACTTGCATTGCATAAATGTATGTTCGGAACAATGTCTGAATACTTCCACAATTTGTTTTCAAAGGTACAAACGGCATTTTTTGCATACACATTGTGTCAAAATACGTTAAATGAACTTTACCCCCCCCCCTACCAACTAAATATCTTGGAAATAATACCAGCGGATTAAAACACTGTTTAAAATATTACAACCCAAATTTCGGTTTACTTGGTAACATGGGCGGATCTAGACGGGGGTGTTTGGTGTTTGGACACCCCCTCAGAAAATTGGTGAAATCTACGAGTCTCCTATTTTGAAAAAGTTGTGCGCAGATTAAATACGCCAAACGTTCCGTTTACCGCTGTATGATTACAGAGAGTCGTTATCTCAAAGCAGTGTGCCTTCATCGTTTTGTATTGGCTTATCTAATAGTCCATTATGACGTAACAAGCGGTGAAACGAATAGTTTATTGCGCTGACAATACAAAAGTGATTATCCGCCAAGGACGCTGAAGTAAAAAGTGCTGACTGCACTAAATGTAATGTATTAAACAGTTTTCGCATTTAAACAGTGTTAAATCCGACTAAGCTGGTTTAAAACGTTTTAAGCAATATTGTTTGTCACATATATTCGATCGTTGTAAATCGAATCATGTTTTTAAGGTTCACGTAATTGGTAACTTCCAACAGCTTGGCAGTTTTTATGACTTGCATAGCAACCAACTTTATTGCATTCGTAACGTTGCGCAACTTGAAAGGTTAACCATCGTTTCAAAAAGGCGATCAGTCCTTTTTTGCTGAGCAAGATAGTAGATCAATTGGAATTTTTTTTTTTTATAGATAATTGGAATTTTTTTCGCTAAAATCAATAGTTTTTTTTGTTATTGGATAACGTAATAACAGATGAGGTCTTGTACTTTCTGATTTGGGCCTGCTTGCAATTCTTGCCGAAGCACTTTGCGGCTTGGCACGTCGTTTTGAACTAGAAAACGAAGTTGGCAACGAAACAATTAACTACTTGCCATTTGACGTGTAAACTATTACGCGTGAGGCGTATTGTGGTATAAACGCGTTGATTTTTTTAGCACACATCAGAACAGAGCGACTTCAAAGGTGCATTGGGGTAATAATACTCAGGTACCAAAACGTGGAGACGATTAAACAGCAAATTCAGGTTTTACTACAAAAATGTTCCTCTTATTGCGGCCCGCCAAGAAAATTTATCGGTTGTGTTAGAGTTAGACCAATGTCGTTTAAACTTACAAACGCAAATGATCAGGGCGGGAACTAGGTGTTATGTTTTTGAATTTGTAAACGCAACATCACAAGCTTTGTGCGTTCATGATGTACAACAGTTTTTCCAAACCGTAAATCTCTGTAAAACATAAGGAACTGCGGAAGTACAAAAGTGATACCTTGCGACCGCAGCTATTTCGGTGCGTAGGTGACGTCAAGGTTATGACGTTTTTCAGAATGGGGAATACCCAAATCGGGTTATATAACGTCAGTATCGCATCAGGGAATTTCCCAAATAATTGTGGAACACCCCCCTTAAATTTTTTTTTAGATCCGCCCCTGCTTGGTAATGCTTATTGAAGTCAAAACAGAAATTACAGGCAAACTCATTCGATTTACTTTTTGTAGCGAACGAGAGAAAACAAAAGATTTTTGTGACCTGACCATCAGACATGGAAACGAAGAACTTGCATTGCACAAATGTCTGTTCGGAACAATGTCTGAATATTTTGACAAGTTGTTTTCCAAGGTAAAAAACGGCATTTTGTGCATACACATTGTGTCATAATAAATTGAATCAGGGGTTATTAACCAGGGGTGCACGCACCCCCAAGGGGTACAAATACAAAGACCCCGGTGGTGCGAAAACTGGTTGGTGTTTTGAAAGTGGTGCAGCAAGGAAAAAAAGGTTAAAGACCACTACATTAAATTAACTTTAATCGAAGTCTAAATATAAGTGACCATACGGTCCTTGTTTTTCTTCTAGATTTCCGTCGGAGATCAAACACTCGTTATGGAATGTGCCGAACAATTTGGGAAGTTTAAAAAATTTGTTGAAACGATTTATAATGGAGAGCTGAAATCTGACGGTGGATTAAATTTTACCGAAATGTATGGACAAGGTGCGACACTTTTCTTATTTTTATTATGATTTGTTTTACTTTTTTCTGTAAGATTGCCAAAGTCAATTTTTTGTATGCAGAAATCGGAGATAACGTTGACAGACATTCAGTGGAAAAATATATTAGAGAAAAACTTAACAGGTGGGCAGTGGAATTTTACGGATTTGCAAATGTTGTTAAATTTGTACAATTTTTAGTGATCGTTTGGGAATCCACAAGTACTGTGACATCACAATTTCAACAGGATTACGGAAGTTTCCAGTCCACAAGTCAATCTTGGCTGTTCATTCCAAATATTTCGCAACAATGTTTTCTACCAATGTAAATATCCCATTTAGTCGTTACGGACTAAATAAAGAGATTTTTTACAGTTTAATTACAGTATAGCAAAATTACTAAACATATATATATATAGAACATATGTGCTAATTTAAATCCATTAGATGCCCCAAGCACCTACCAATATTTAAAAATAAGTAGGGCACGAAATAAGCCTGATAAAATTGGTACTTTCTTTCAATAATTAAGTGGTATCGGAAGCAGTTGAACATCATATGACTTAAATTGCCCTTTTGATCAACTGGTTGTATTTGACTGAGAATAAGACGTAGAAAACGTCTAATGCTGGTTGATCAGACTTATGGATTATGCCAGGCAACAATGTGATATTCATTTACGACTTATTGGTGCCTTTAAATGCTAAAAAACGCTCAACATTCTACTCCGCCTAGTTTCTGCTCCTCTTGTTGCTCGATTGTTGGTCCAGAGGCGTAATAAAAACTTGTTGTCATTTACAACCCGGAAGTATCCTGGGTTCGAATCCCGTGAACGACAAAGGGCAATTTTCAGTTCTCGGACTGCCGCCTGATTGTCGAAAAATGCAATAAAAAAAACACCTGTTATTAAGGCATGTTTTATAGATGAAGGAGAAGCGTACCTTAACTTGTGAGGTGACCACAATTAGTGATGACGTCATGGCGTTGGTGTTGGATTTAATTTACACCAAACAGATGTGGGTGGAAAATGACCAGTTTCTCCCCCCCCCCCCCCCCCCCCCCCCCCCCCCCCCCCCCCCCCCCCCCCCCCCCCCCCCCCCCCCCCCCCCCCCCCCCCCCCCCCCCCCCCCCCCCCGGCAACCTTTTTAACACAAGGGCCAGTAAGGAAAATGTAATACTTACACGAGGGCCGCACATCAAATAAAGACTAATTCATATTGCAACGCTGACTAACTCTACGGCAGTTTTGTAAGTGCTGTCTACTTCACCTCCCTATGCGCCGATGTTCCCAGATACTAAATGCGATTAACGTGCGATGTAACTTCCACACCACATAACTTTTGTCTAGAAATTCCTATGTTGCCTTTATCATACGGTTTGGCTCAGTACAATTTAACAGTCTTAATTTAAAACCAGCTGTTAAACATAACATCTTAGTCAATCTGCGTGGCAAAAGTCTGTTACACCTTGACCGTACCAGACAAGTGGATTGTTGCAAAACAATTCTTTACCATAACACAGCGGTTCTCAAACCTTTTTTTGTTGCGACGCCACTGTAAAAGTTTTCTGGACTTGCGACGCACCAGCAAATAGAAGTTAACGAGAAAACTTATTATTTAAGTTGTGTTAATTGTTACATCAACAAAAAGCCACGAAACGGAACTATTCAGCGACGCCCTTGAAAAATTGAAACGACGCACCAGGGCGTCGCGACGCATAGCTTGAGAACTACTGGACTGTAGCTTATGGGTTTCATCGCACCTCAAACTGGAAACAGAAAGAGCAAAAGTTCCAACATGATAAACACTCAAATACCTTTATTTAGGGAAAAATAGCTGGAAGAAGATGAAGGGCCCCACAAAAAAAATCCCCCCCCCCCCCCCCCCCCCCCCCCCCCCCCCCCCCCCCCCCCCCCCCCCCCCCCCCCCCCCCAAAAGGGTCGCATGCAGCCCGCGGGCCACACGTTGCCCACCCCTGCTTTAATTGTTTCTGTAATTGTTAAAGAAAGTATACAAAAATGGCGTGTTTGGCTGTTAACATATGAGACAGTATTACCAATGAAAAAACATTGTTTAGCACGAAGCAAAATAGGTGTCATATTATGCTGATTACATTTATTTGTTGTTTAATAAAACATACATATACTTTGCCAATGCAGAATTTCAAGCGGAAGTTTTAAAATGGGGTGTTGAACTGGTAACAAGTGAAAACTGCATACAAATGTGGATTACTGGACATCAGTGTCAAGCAGATTTATTGATAAAACGAGCAGGAGATGAAATTTGCAAAAACCTGTCTTCCACACAACATTTTGAAAAGTTTCTCGTTGACCAGATGCATTTCGAAGAACTTTTTAATCTTATCATGGTAAATAAATATGTTGACATCTATGTGTATTGTAACTGTAACTGTGCTGATTATATATTTTTTTAAATGATTATAACAGGGCAGAATATCGGATGATCAGGTTTTAAGATATGCCCTCACGTGGGTAAAACAAGACATTGACAAACGAAAAGAGATGTTTGAAAGATGTTTTGACAGAATTAAACCGGAGTCTCTTTCTCATCTCGGTTGGACCTATTTGCTAAATGAGCAGGTAATTAAAATAAAGTTTGTGGTTTAAAGTTACCGTCATATGAAATACTTTTTAAAAGAAACTGCGATCGATGGTAATACGAGTCGCTGGTGCAAAGCATTTGAAAGAATTTTTTGAAAGAAAAATTCTGAAAAATTCTGAAATTCTATTGTGTTTAGTGGTTAGCCATTCATTGCCCCTTAATATTGACTAAAATCGACAGCATATAAATCACTTTATGGTTGACACAAATTTTGCTTTTATGCAGCAACTGATTGTGAACAACCCCACAGCCGCCAATGCAGCGATTTCCTACATGAAGAATTTTGTCCGAAGTACTAAAACAGGTAGTTCAAATGTAAATATCGTTTTTAACAGAGTACTAGTAATAAAAGAGTTTGAAAGCGCACACCTAACCGGAGAAAAACTTAGTCTCTGCATTATTTTCTATTAGGTAGCACACGACCGATTGCGCTTTGAACAGATAGAAGAAACGCAATACAGTGTTCATTAATTAATATCACACAATTGTTTACATAAATTCATATGACCTGGGTTACCACCGACCTAAGGCTAAAAGTAAGAATAGCCGCAAGAGATTATGATTGTCCAAAAAATGTGTTATGTGTTGCAGATTTCACTTTGGGCACAATGTACGTGTTGTGTTCGGAAAATTCTTCAAACTTTAAAGTTTATGAATGCGACATGTCGTCCTTGAAACCACAGTCGTTCGATGAAGAAAAAGTATTCGTGCCAAAGTGGTCATGCTTTGCGGTATTTATAGTAGCTAACAAACAAATAACTATTTGACTATGTTAGTTATAATTACAAATATTTTTTTAGGTTATTTCAAAAAACTGAAAAACGTTTTATTGCAGTAAACCTTGTAGATCAGGGTTCTTTAACCGGGGTTTCGCGGAACCTAGGGTTCCGTGCATCTTATTCAACAATTTTGCAACATGAAAATTCAACGGCGCCAATTTTACGCATTATATAACCAAAAATCATTATCGATAACTTTATTTTTTCTTAAATTTTGGTAAACGTAAGTGAGATCGCCTAGTGAACACGACGTTACAATTTTGTAATACAAAACAGCGCTAAATATTTGTTTTGCTCACAAATTTTGATAAAAAGTGCAATAGGATTGTACGTAATAATCGCTACAGTTTGTTTCTTTGATCAACACTGTTCATAAATTTGTTTAATCACAGAAAGGACACTTTTCCATACAAAAACCTGCATTGACGGTTTTTAATGCAACCTTAAACATAGTAGACCAAGGCACACTGAAGTCGTATGCTGGCGGAGGGTGGAGAAAAATTTTGGACAAAAACGAAGACGGCAGTTTCTTAGGGTTTGGAGGCTTGGAAGGTTTTGGAGATTTTTCCAATCCTGTGGTTGCATGCTACGATGGTATGTTTTCAGTCTATTTACTGAAAACATTTGGATAGTCTAACTGTTGAATTTTTGCTATAACCTTGAAGTTATGTCATGATTTAGATATCATTTACGTTGCTGGAGGAAATTTTAAACCACGTCAACTGAAAAAATATGAAAAAGGAGATGTCTCAAATAAATGGAAGTCCCTTGCAACTATGCTCAACAAAAGAGAGAGTTTTGCTTTGGTTCCGTACAAAGGTATGGAAAATAATTTGGGAGTTAGTAATTGCTTTAGTTGTTTACCTTGCGGTAGTGATGTACCGAAACGACTAAATTTCGGTTCTGATGAAACCAAATATTCGTTTGTTTTGCCCAATAAATTTTTCCAAATTTACCAAATGACTTATAACGACATGAGAACGTCAATTATAGAACAAAATATTTGTGTTTCGTCATCATTGGTTTTGTGGGGTTAAACCTCAAGCATGGTCGCCAACCTGCCAATGAATTACTGATTTTTTTTTGTTTACAGTGGGAAAAACGATAATGTCTTAAAAATTTATTGACGCAATTTTAGTTATGGTGTAGTTTGAAAGATTGCGTGGTACCTTATGAAGGGGAGAAGATTTGGTTTCCCCCCCCCCCCAATCGTAACAAGTTATTCGGCCGAAACCGAACCTATGCAAAAATAACCGATTCGGCCAAAAAAATTCTCTACTTTACAGGTTTGTTGTTTGCGATTGGTGGTCAAACAAACTGGGCAGCGCATTCTGTCGATGTTTGTTCAATTCGGGACAACTTATGGTCCACAACGCCCACAAAATGCCCTGTCATTTCAAACATTAAAATGACGATAGTTCATGACGACATAGTTTACATCGGTAGGTTTGTCACTAAAAACAAGTGAATACCACAATTGATTTTAGCGCTAAAAACTGTTAATTTTCCGAACTTGATAAATTTGTGAGTAGAGATTTTGAATGTTATATGTTTATCTGCGCAGTTTACGGGTTAAACGAAACCCACGTCGCAACATTTGACTTGGCTCAACGGAAATGGATTCCTGGAAAGTCAGCGGAAACGGCATTGGTTGAAAGATGCGCCAGTCTTACTTTGGGTATTCCAGATTTTCGAGCTTGCGTAATGGACTTTAATAACACTGTAAATAAGGGGGACAAGCCCGTGTTTGGCGACTTTGCGAGATCGACCATGCTCTCGACGTCATCTGAAACACCTAGTTACAGTTTTAGCTTTCCAAAAGTATCGTTTGGAACGCCATTCAAAAACAACGCATAACAAATGTTACAATAAATTGTAATTACTGCAAAATTCCAATCTATAATTTTTAAAAAGATCAAAACAAGGAGCCTAGTTGACTAATGTTCTTACCACGCAAAGTGTTGGCTGTAGTCTCCCCCCTACATAATTGCGTGGTCTCGTTAATATCTTTATTTTCCATTTTCTGTGTATAAAGCTCTGATAGGCGGTTTGACCCTATAAGCATAAATTGTGAACCTAATCACAAAATTTTCTCAAAGAACTCTTAAACAGGCTAGAAAGTGATTCAAAATAATATGAAAATGCGTGATGTTTAGCTTATTTGCTCCAATCGGACACATATAGAAGCATTTGTATGGATCCCCCCCCCCCCCCCCCCCCCCCCCCCCCCCCCCCCCCCCCCCCCCCCCCCCCCCCCCCCCCCCCCCCCCCCCCCCCCCCCCCCCCCCCCCCTAGCGATCGACTTCCGTTTAAGCAATTGACTCATTGTGTTCTCCTGCTCTTAAACGCCAAAAGGGGAAAAACGTTGTTTGGGCTTTGGGGAAGCGCCAAAGTGCTGGTTTATACGTTAGTTTATTGCAGATTATAGTGTGATTATAGAATTTTACCGCATTTTATTTAAATCGTTTACAGGTAACTGTGTAACTTTGATTATTTGCTATTGTCATAGCACCAACTACTTTACCAACAGAGAGAAATTAAAGTTTTCGATTTAAATTTTAGTCAGGCTATCGGAACACACTTAGGCCCACATGTACTTTTTTAAACCAACGAAATTATGAATATAGCTTCGGCCTGGACATATTTGCCAAATAAAACGATTTGTCGATGGACTGTTGTTGTTTAATACAAAGTCGTGAGCAGAATTAAACGCGAAAATACAAGTCTGAAATGAAAACGTGGCAAGTTGTGATTTAGTGCCGGATTGTTTTAACGTAGCCTGACAAAAAGTAAGAGAGAAAAAACTCAAAAAAAAGGAAGAGAGAAAATAGTTTCATGGCCTTTAAATTATGCTCATTGGTGGTTTGCGTTTATTTTTTTCTTTAAAAAAGCCTCGCAGTTTTTACTATAAGCCGGTACTAACTAAGACGGAAAAGACATGTTTCTAATGTTGTTTCATCAAGAAGTTGTGAGAGCATTAAATGTCACAATCTCCACAGGGACAAAAAAGTTTCCTTTTCATAAATCGATTGTCGCTGCTCATTACGAATACTTTTTAAAGCTCTTTACCATCAGGGTAAGTTTTGTACATCTGTGATTAATTTAATCCATTCGACTGCTTGATTTATGTCTCACACAGATGAAGGAAAAAACAAAAATGGTTTGTCACGTGGCTGGAATTGACGACGACCTCATGACATTACTCTTGGATTTCATTTACAACAAAGAGATGTGAGGAAATATGATCGGTTTTCAACGATGCGAACTGTCACAGACTACCTATGCTTGACAGGTAACTTTTAAAAGCTAGTTTTCATTCCGTACAAATATATCTAAATTCACCAGCTTTCGTTATTTGAAATATTCCAATGCAAATTTTGCTGTTTTAGTACTTAGTACTTTAGTTTTTAGCTATTAACGCTGAAGTGGTTAATAGCATGGTAGATTACGTATCACAGAAGAACTCCATCAACATGCGGAAAAAGTAATGTGATGTGCGAAATGTGAAAGCTAACAAACTTGAGGTTCAGTTTCTCAGTATCGACCATGTGAGACTTATCAAGGTTAACTCGCTTTTTGGCGATTAACTTGTGCCTAAAAGCTCACCGCAAATTTAAAACAGGGTACGTCAAGCGCAACATCGACCATGATGACGTCTGTGTGTTTTGGAAGTCAAGCGCAACTTTAGTGTGCGGTGGGGTTGTTCGGGTGTAACGCAGTGCTGTGTTGTGTGGCTGATGTTAGTAAGTCAACTTTTTTCTGAACCAGCTAGGTCAATCGTTCTGCTAGTCATAGACTCCTTTTTTGTTCGAATTGGCGTCAAACAGTACGAGCAAGGTTACAACATACTGCCAGGTTTTTAATTAACAACTTTGCGTTGACATGTGTTTATGATAAGTTATAAGATTTTTGAAAACCAATGTCAACCTTTGCCTATTCCTGGATTGAAACTAT
>QLIY01002181.1:2668-17152 GCA_003260075.1 Phallusia mammillata | reverse complement strand
TTCTGCTTGCAGAAACAACTAAGGTTATAAAAGATAGTGGATGGTATGGGGCCCAATATAAAATAAGCATAGGAAATATATCAATGTTTTAAAATAGGTTATAGTGTATATGCAAGGGCAATATGTGCTAAGCCACCCTTCTAGTTTTAATTGCTTTGTATTCTGTTAGCCACCACAAACAAAAAAATTCTGTGGTATAATAGTCAAAGAGTGCTACTAAACATATGTTACATATGGTTGTACTTGATATAGGTCGCTAGTATTGTAGATGGCATTATTACAACAGACTCATGCATTAACACTTGTTTCTCCAAACACCTCTGGTTGATTAGTTTGTTTGCAGAACCCCTACACAATTACCCAGCTTGCTCCAATAAACATTATAAAACTGACAAAAACTTGCAGAAGCAGTATGCATTATTGTGGCATATTTACTTTTGTTAACATTTCACATGTTCAAAACGAAACAAAGAGTATGGTATTGATGATAGCTGCTGGAGTATAGCTTCTTTTCTAGTTGTAGGTGGTGCTTTTTCTGAGTTTAGTTACCATATGTACAATGCGAGAAACCTCATAGTGGTATATGAAAAGTTTGGGAATTCTAAGTACATAATTTTGAAGCTAACAAGGTTAAAAAGTGTGTGAATTTTAAACATTTTTTGTTTTAAATTTGACTGAAGTATTTGTTTAGACAGCAGTTATCTACAATGATATCGCAACTATAAAAACTGCAATGAAAGACTATCCTGGTGCCCTTGGCTTCATGAGTTTGGTGATAAAATGTTGTGAGGATCCAAGTATAAAATATACTGCTTCAGATAAAGCTGTCTTTTATGGAAATAATGCTGAAATTTTGTTTCAATTTGGTAAATTTTGGGTTTAGTAAGATTAGTACATATAAATAACTTCCACCAATGTTTTAAGGTAAACAGGAAGAGGCAAATGCTGTGGTAAAACAAGCCTTGTTGGAGGCAGCAAGATCCAATGACACTCAACTGAAAGCACACATTGCATCTTTAGCAAGAAAAATACTCACTAACAAAACCCAAATTTAAAATAAAGAACTTTCTGTTATGTACCTGTATACACATACTACAATAGTTATTAAAAAATCACTTAATTGGGGTGGTTTAGTGAACTATAGGGTTGTGACCCAAAGTTGGGTAGCCTGAAAATTCTGTTGGTCACCTGTTTTTTTATAAGACCATCTTCTTCTTAACTTCAAGCATATATTCTTTCTCACAGACTAAGCTGTTGTGTAATAATAATTTCATCACAACTTTCTTTGACACAAAATGGTCAATGTTTGTGACATAATCTGTTATTTGTCAGCTTTTCCATAAAATTAATCCACTTTATCGGAAAACCCAGTCTTTTACGATTATTTTCAGTAACTGGATAGCTGATTTCTTTGTGGAAGTCACTCAGTCTAAGGTTGCTGTTTTTTCTTTTTACAGTAAAATGCGTTGTTATTTCGAAGAAGTGTCAATTATGTATGTTCAGCGATGGATATGTTATAAATTTCTATTGTGTTGTAAATCTCCGAGTGGTCTGCATTGATAAACTAGGTACATATATTTATTGAGTATTTAGGACAAAAAATTATCTAAGTTATTATCTGTTTATGGTTAGCTGTCAATTGTTTTGTATCGTTTGTTGTGTTTTACCCTGTAGCCCCAATATTTACCCCACTAGCCCCCTAAAATGGGTGATTTTTTAAACAATGTCCGATTTGGATGAAATTTGGACAGTTTGTTCATTGTTCCATTTTAGGGCGTCGATTATTGTGTTTCACCATGTAGCCCAATATTTACTGCTTAAGCCACCTATTGTTTATAAAACGTCCGATTTGGATGAATTTTTGATAGTTTTTTGAATTTGGCATTTGTAGCTGTCGAATATTGTGTTTCACCCTGCAGCCCTAATATTTACCCTACCAACCCCCCAAAATGGGTGAATTAATCAACAATACATTTTGACAGTTTGTATAATATGCCATTTTGAGATGTCAGTGTTTTATGCTATTTAGGCACACAAACTTATAACAATGTCTCAATTGCATGAGATTTAGACAGTTTGTACTTTACATATCTTTTTTTTTAGGAACACTACCAATCACTGTGTTTGACTTTATAGCACCGTTTCTAATGGTTGTCTGTTTACAACTTTGCGGTTTTGGGGACCCATGAGTTTCTGCCTGCAGAAACAAATCAAGATTATAAAAAATGTTGGCTAATATAGGACCCAATATAAATAAATATAGAGAATATATTAGTTTGCAGAATAGGTTGTAGTGTATATGCTATAGTAAAATGTGCTAAGCCACCCTTCTAGTTATTTTTATATTGATCACAGAAATTTCATTTTTAAGAAATATATTTCAAGCTAATGTGCTTGTATAACTTTACTTAATAATGGAATGGCCGAAAATATTCTTTTGACTAAATTTGTGATCCATAGCCTGAAATGAGTGGAGAACCACAGGGGTAGATGGTATTTTAAACAAACAAGTATGCGATTATGGTAAGAAAAAATGGACTAAATAATGTGTAATGGGTAACTGACCATAACTGCTGCCAGACAGCAGGAGTGTGTGTTGCTGATCTTGTACTAAAACTCCCTTGACTGATTGCAACACACCCGAGTATGATGTCACCTTCTGTGCAGTGGTGCAAGCACTGAACTGGTTACACTATTTACTTCATTTTGGGCTATGAAATATAGAAAGAGATAACATACCTTGCCTTGAATGAGCTTCACAACAACCTTATTTTGGCTGTGGAAGTGTAAATTAGCAACTCTTTTGACAGTTTGTACTTTTCCTGCAGAATGCAGAGAACCAATTAATCAGAATGTCAATTTGCCATATGTCACCATTAAATGGTCACATGTCAATAACCACTATAGATTGTTCTAATTGGTTGAATGTGAATTTTTTGTCATAGCAAGAAATACATACACGCCACAAAATATCTACTGCACTTTATTGGTCAGTTGCTTTCTAAATTACATTTCAAAAACCTCTGGAATGCCCCACATGGTTTGCATACAAATGAAATTGGCACATAAAAAAGATACACCCAAAGAGAATAAAATGTACTGCGTCAACCAACACTACTGCATGAAAAAAGGATGTAAGAATTTTTCAAAAACTTTGATAACTAACATATGCTTTCTTATCATGTTTGGCTAGATATTATTTAGGTACCTTGGTTTCTGCAAATAGCTACAATCAAAACAACAGATTCTAAAAAAAACTGCTACTTTTTTTCAAAAATATACAAAACATAGAAGCATGTACTAGTAAATATTAAATAATTTGAAGTGCTGCTTAATATGTTTGAAGAGCACAAACAATATTCAGAAAAAATGATCAACACTACAAATACACTTGTGCAAATGTTATAGCAAAACAGACAACAATATAACAACACAATTGCTTGGGTCTGAACATCCCCATTAGACACATATCATTTGTGCTTAAACATAAAACAAAAAGGTATATTTATGATACAAAACACCACACATATTGCAAATTTTAGCACCACATAATTTAAATAAGTTTATAAAATATGCAACTATTTATTTTCTGTTAGCAAGAGACGATTGTCAGCCACCAATGATGCATAATCATAATCCCCCACTGCCGATTGATGAAATCGCACACGATTTGCAAAGTCTTCATTATCCTGTGTTAATTGGGTTGATACAAGTGTGTATGGAGCAACAGGGAAAGAGTTAATAACAACCTCTTCCTGTACTGGTTCATCTTTCCTGTTGACCAATGTAGTGTAACACTTTGGATGTTGTATTACAAAAGTTAAAACAGGTTAATGATTCATTAATTCACTCATTTAAATGTTTTGAAATGGTTAAATTCAGCTAATTGAGCCCTTTAAATAAAAAAGGTTAAGGAGTGGTGGTTTCTTTGCACAGAGTCAATCTCTACAAATTGAATGGTATTTGCATTACTTATATATATATAATAATCAGCACACACATAGGAAGTATGTTCTTTTGTTCTTAGTATGTTTGGCAATAATTTGCTTAAATATCAAAAGTTTTATAACAAGATGAGTTATCTGCTTCAGTTTATCTCAGCCATTGTCTCTGACTGCTTGCACACAATTAAATACTGTAAATTTTGTTTGCTATCAGCCACAACTTTTTTAAGTGATCAAGTAAACATATGTGACATACATTTTCAACATAATAGTATGTTGAAACATAATAGTATGTCCATTTAATTGCTTTGTTCTTAATGGTCAATAAAGTTGATTGTTTTTAACTAATTTGTGAAAACCACTTCCAATTATTCTAATCTTGCTTTGGGCTATAACAAACTAAATCGAAATTTATTTTTCAAACTATCCCCACCTTCGACATTAGTATAATTATATGTATATCATGCTTGGTGATTAGTTTTTTGTATGTTGGGCCTGGTTGGGTATATACATATATCCTAAAATATTAGAAAGGTAGGAGAGATACTGTTTAGGAGTCCGGCAACTTTTGAACTAGGTGTCTGTTCAGCACATCAGCATTAACTACACATGCATCTGAACCTTTTTGTGTAATATCATAAACGAAAGGATTAAAACAAAACTGACCTGCAAACATCACGTGCAAGAGATTTCACCCAATCAATAAATTTGAACTGTGCAGCAGCACCTGGATTTAATCCAGGATTGAAGAGGGAGGTATACAAGTAAATCAATAAAAATGCTAAAATGTTGGCAAGTGCATAAACCCAGTGGATCAGAAACATCACAGTAAGACTCATGAAGACCTAAAACATTTCATAATTTACATTGTATTAAAAAGAAATGTGAAAAACCAACTAAGAAACATAAAACTTGTTTACCCCAAATAACGAGCTCCATCTGTTACACAAATTTGAATACCAAGATTTTGGCAGTGGCAAAATGTCAATTTCCTTGTATGTTCCATCATCAGCCTCCTAACAATGAAATAATTTGTTTAGCATAAGCATGAAGTAAAGGTAAAATTTGCAAATAATAACCACACTTATGCTACCCAGCTAAAAAAAAGTCATGTGTTTTTATTCTATTTTCATTGGCTGTTTTATTCTATTTTTGTTTTGTACAAAAATGACACATTTGTAATCCTATACTAGGGCAGGTAACTCTGTTTTTATAGAAATCACATTATACATCATTCTGTCCATAAGAAAACATAAAATAAAAAATACTTACGTCTTGATCTAAAAACTAGAAAAGTGGCTTTCCTGCATGTTGCTAGTTTATGTGTACTTTCTACAGCATTCAAAAATATAAACCAATTGGCACAGCACAGATGTTTATGCTCATGGTAATGGATTTAGTATTAAGCAACCATTTTAGGATTTAGAAAGATTTTAGAAGATTTCATATGTCCAAATTTGAATAAATATGAGGCACTCTTTCTTGACCAAACCAGCATTAGAGAGAAAAAAATATGGACAGAAACGATATGGGTCCCCTTCCCTGAATTACCTCTGGTTCATTTTCTTTCATGCATTTTGAATCAACACTTTTTGTGTCAACTTCATTATCAGAATCCTGTGTGTTCAAGAAAAAAGAAAGAGGCATCTTTCACAAACATCACAAATTGTGTTTCTTACTAAACTAATAACAGTTTAATGAATGCATTAACTTCTTACTGAGCTTGAGGAGTGTGTTTCAGATGTTGCTTTTTCTTGTCTAGCATCTTGTTCTACACCATCCTAAAATAAAACTCTTATTTCAATGTGTTTGTGTTTTTTCATCAAATAATCATTTTCCAAATATAATCTGTCTATTGTCTATTCTCAAATATGTGCCATGTTAAGTAATCCTGATTTTGTCAGGCTTTGGCCAATATCGGGGAGCAAGTGAGTTAAAAACTAGCTTTAATTTATTTCCTCATTGTTTAATAACTTGGCTAATCAAGAGAGCTAACAGAATAAATAGTATGACTTTAAGGTCATCAAACTTAATTCAATACAGCCTTTAGTGAGATTTTTTTAATTAAAGCAGTTCAAGTTGAAATCCACAAATTTTTTTATGCTCCAATCTAGGACTAAACACCCTTAGTAGTAAAAGCATAATTTAAGTTATATTTAACAATATGCAGGGCAAAAGTATTTATATGACAATTATAAATGGTCATATTTTAAACTTCAACACTATGACATGTTGTCAATGTCATTTTTATTCAATTAATATAGCATAAACTTTTGTTCTCACTTCAGTTTGCGATTTTTTGTCATCGTCAATATCTTCTTTGTTAGGGATACTTTCAGTTTTTTCTCCATTCAACATATAGCTTTGTTCCAAATATTCTTTACCTGTAATGAAATTATAAATTTTTACTTGTTTTTTCACAATTTAATCATGGGCTTTCCGTAACATATATTGCTTTTGCCGATTTTATTCTCTGTCTGACGCTGGTTTGTTCCAAGCATTTGGTCACGCATAAGTAATTAAAACTTATTTAAATTTACACACATGATAGTAAGTTATCAAAAGTTGATCCTCCTGAAGTTTGCCCCCAGATGACCCAGCCATTACCCACTATACCTACCAAATCCAGGAGTTTTATACTTTGTTGGTTGGTGCATTACAAAGCATTTAAAATGAATTTGTAACTTTACTCGGATTCATCCATTGTTTACTTAAACCTAAAATATCGTTTTTGGTGTACCAGTCCTTAAGGTCAGAAATATGTATGTGCTGAAATTGTACACAGTTGTTTGTAGAGTGTTTTTTCTTTCAAATTTTAGACTGACTCAGTGGAAAGACTCGGACTCAGTGGAACCTTTACATGGAGTTCCAAGGATGTGATTTACAGGTTGGCAATAGTAGCACTTAATGCACAGCGATTTTAGGTGACATTGAGCCCTTTTTTAAGAATGTCCAAAATAAAAAGATCCACATTCAGGTGATAAAAATAATCACCAAAAGGAGAAAAGTTTTAGAAGTAAAAAATTTCTAATAAAAGAAAAAAGCAACTTGACTGTACATGACAGCAACTTAACCCGATAAAATTAGTCATAACTGGAGATACAAGAAATGCTTCAATATACTGGTTTGGAACAATCAGCTTTTTTTACGTTAGGCATATCCCCAACATTATAAGCAGACAACATACAGAATTCAGTCTTTATTAAATTACCTGATTTAGGGGCAATTGGGGTATTTTCAACATCTATTTTTCCATTCTGTAAATATAAAAAATGAATATTACTTAGTTACATGTAAAACACAACCAATATAAACAGAACAATCAATGCTAAACAGAGACAGTTTAGCGTTGATCTTTTGGATTTCATACCTGTGGCAACATTGGCACACAGGGCAATTTTCCATAGCATGACAAACAATTTGCAAGTTTATATTTCAAGTACTTTTTGAATATTATTTAAATCAGCTGGCACAAATCCCCTTCCCAAATAATAAGTGGCACATATGAAGACAACAGTATGTAGTCATGCAAGAAAGCACAACTTGAAATACTCACAGAATTCTGGTTGATCAGAGTGTCGAGATCTTTTGTAAACTCATCCATTGTCCCAGGCAGATGTTTGTGGTTCTCAATGTAATCAGGGCCAGATTGTTTAACTTTTGGGGTGTCCTGTTCCGGCTAAAACCCAAGTTTAGTCAATTTAGTTATCAGTTTAAATTCGGAAATACAAAGCCTTCAAATTAAACCCAAGATCACTTTTTCAAAGCAATATACTTTATTTTAGTGCCAGTAAAACAGTTAGTTCTTAAATTAGGGCCCCAGGCTGTTTAAAACCGAAAGTGGAAAAAGTTATTAAAATCATCCCTCACCTTATACCGATTAAAGTTTTTGATGTTTTGATCATAACTCATTGCCAAAGCAAAATATGAGTAATCAATTGCAGCATATACCAACATAAAGTTGCAGGTGATCACTGGGGAAATCACATTTAAGTTCCCAATGAGTATGAACAAAAGAGAAATGAAACCGATCACACAAATGGCCAAAACAGGTGTTTTGTTTGCTCCAAACTACAAACAAACAAACTTGCAAAATATAGTTGTAAACAAACAAAGAAACATGCAGCAAATAAAAAACTTTGAACATTCTTTTACCCCCATTCCCAGAAACTTTATTGCCGGAATTACATTTTCATTGGCAATACTTTGTAAAATCCTGGGAGCACCATACAACCCTGTAAGTAGAATATTGTTTTGTTTTTTTAAGAACAGATAATAAATTAAAATTTTTAATGAAATGAAAAGTTAGTACCTGTGCTACATGATGAAGTGCTTGACATATACACACCCAAAAGCCACAGTACTCCAACTGCAGAAACCTTAATGTCAAACAAACCTAGTTAATATTTTTGTTACCAAGTAGCAGTACTTTATTTAATATTTGTGTAATAGTTGGTACAGATGAAACTGGGTAAATGCAATAAATTATCAATAAAAAATCAGTTACTGGGGATGTTTTTCAAATCATCGCCTATCAGTTGTTAGGAAATAAAAACTATGGTGATTTCAAATGTTCAATTTCACAAACTGGATCGTTGAGTTACATGTGGGTGAAAAATTTAACTTCTCTTACTCTTATTAAAATTCTCTCTACTTGTTAAAATAGCATTTTTACTTCCTAAAAACTCATCTCGGGGTAACATAATGTTTTGTCTGTATTAGTCAGTTAATCACTGTTACCTTTTCAGCAATCATAAAATCAAGTTGCATTGCAGACCTCAAACAGGTTGATCCAAGCAAAAGAACAAAGACAACATAAAGCATAAAACTGCAAAAGAGTGAAATGATCGAAATTAATTTTACACAACTTTTCACAATGTTGGTACACCATTTTTGCCTGTAACCAACCTGAAATCTTTACAAGAATGTACTCAAAAGTTTTAAACCCAGAAAAACACTATATTAAACTGAAACCATCTTATCACTTCATTCATGCAAAAAAAAATGTTGCTATGTTTAAACAATATTGCAACTTAAATAATCACCTAATAAAGATTGCAGACAGTGTGCCAACTGGGATGCTTTTTGAGGGGCTTTTCAAATCTCCTGACATATTGACACCAGCCATAACTCCAGTTGCAGTTGGAAAAAATACACCAAACACTGTAAAAAATGTTTCTCCCTCCTGCAGCATGGGATATGAATTGTTGTACATAAGAGCAGATGAATAGCCAATAAATCCAGCATCTAGAAAACATGGATTTACACTATCGCACAATAGAAAATTTCAAATTTAAAAGTTTACCTGGGTTGGTATGAACAAATGTCCCAACTATAAAATCACTGGTAGAAATGACCAGAATTAGTAATAGAAGCAACTGCAATCGAATCACCCATTTTACTCCTGAAATAAAAGTTGTTCAACATTTATGTATTCACATGTATTGTTTCACCTATATACCAAAGTCATTTAATTTACAACAAAGAAATAAAAAACATTTTGATGAATGTTTCCATGGCAATAAAACAAGTATAAAGAAAAGGTACCTGCCAAATTAATTGCTGAAAGCAATAAAAGGGTGCCAATAGCAACACCACGGACTGCCCATTCATTGTTCCACTGTAAAGCCTTAGTAACAGACTCAGCAAATCCCATGCAATACAGTGCCGAAACAACACACTAAATAAAAGACATGCAAACATGTGTCAATGTTACCATTTACACCCATAAACATGCTACCATGAAACATGCTGTAAACAGTTTCACCACATACAAATCTTATTTCTAGACAAATGGTTGTATTTAAGTAATGGTTTAATGATCAGAGTAAACAAAGTAACGCAGTAACAAAATATTGTGGTCATTTACACATATACATATACTATGTGAAATTACATATTTTCTTTCAAAACTATATGTCTGCTTTGCAGGACACAGTAAATGTCTGATTTATACATAAACCAGCAATATAATAGCAACTCTGCCACTTGCCAAATCAAAGCCTAAAATTTGTAGAAAAAGGCCGTCTGGTTCGTTTTGCCGGTTAACATGTTCTGAAGAAAACTAATCATGTCACTGATCGAAAAAACAACAAGTTGTTTTTGGTGAGATAAACACAAAACATAACCAGTAATTATAACTAAATTAGAAAAAGGGAGCCAGTTTTAAAGTGCTAGCATTGACTTTCTCTTGAAAATTGAAAACAAAATCAGATGCAGACAAAATTGCAGCATGTAATAGTACATGGAGCAGACTAACTGGATTATTGAATGGGTTAATGGAGCAAACAAGTAAAAATATTATTCGTGTACAAGTATTGCAAAACACTGCAATTTTTAGAATTTCGGGCTGGTCATTTAACAGAGAAGTTGAGCCATAATAAAATAAAATGTTCCATATATTATGATGTTATAAAATCATAGTTATGTCCATATGTAAATGTTATGTGGTGCAATAACCTACCAATAATTGTTCAGTACAGTTATTGTTTGCTCACAAATGTATAATAAGCAGGCAACAATATAGATCATGAAGTTTCAGATAAGGTTAAGAATTCAGTTACGGTTAAATATTTACAAATATACTACTAATTGGAAAAAATGGTTGTTAAATGCCTTTTTAAACAGTCAATGAATATGAACACAAAGATGTTAAAAGCCACTGAGCGAAAAACCACATCATAACTTATGGTTCATAACAAGGCTTATCTTATGACTTTTCAATGTAATAACTTCTCAATATTTTTTATTTTTGTAAATGTCTGCTAAGGATTTGACTAGTCAATAGACCAGAGTTTTTTAATGGATCCATACCCAACCCCAGAGGACAGTATAAAGTAAAAAATAAATCTGAGAGGGAGATAGAACTAAACACCTCAGATTATATCCACAAACAGACAAAATCTGCATGTTTGGGTTCTATTTCTACGCTGTACACAAGTATGCAACATCAACTTGTAAAATCCCAAAACAAAACATGTCAGTGTATGTATGTATGACAACATAACACACAACATGCAAATAAACATACTAACACTGTTCAATATGTTATGGTTGAAAACAAAAATGATGAACTTGCACCAAAAATAAGCAAACACATTTCTTCTTGTTGATTGAAAGAAGAAACAATTGAAACTTACCAAACCAAATGCATACATAATTCCAACTGTTCCACCCACTTTACCTCCCAGAACCTTGGATACCAAAAAATAAACCCCACCATTTGTCATATCAGGAAGTCTTTCGCATAAACCGATAGCAGATAATGCAGCAAATGAAGCAACAGAAACTGTAATTACTACAATTAGCATGGATAGGCCAATTCCAACATTTCCCTACAAACAAAAATAAAAACTAAGTTTCCTGGCAGCAATCAATGCAAAATAAATCTGAATTGACATCGATATATTTCTTTCAACTTACCATTATGTAAGGGGAAACCAGAATATTTTTGTTACATATTGGTTTACAAGTAAAGGTTGAAAAGTTGCTTTCCTATATATTGCCAATTTATATATTCTATGCCCTATTTAACAATTTACTCTATACACCATATGATCTACTAACATGATTGTTTTTGTAAGGTAAAAACAAATTGGGCCCCAAAAATGTGAATTCGGAAACTTTTCCAGGTATTTAATTATTAATTAGTGAAAAAATGCTCAAAAGCAACTTACAACCATCCACCCTGTCCGTAAAAAAAGAACAACTCCAAAGATGTTTATTAAACAGGATGTAAACACTCCATCCCAGGTTCCAAATAAAACTGGCTCCACTACGAAAAACTGGGACTTCCACCAAGGCTTCCTATGCACCTAAAAATGTTTCATTTTTGATTTTTACATGTTAACATCAACACTAGTTTTGCTGTGTGTTAGTGTAAACTCGTTTTCACCTTAGAACTAGAAAGGAGGCTTTAGTCAGTGCAGCAGTTTTAAAGATTTTACATTTTGGGGGCCTGTGGGTAAACCGCCGGGTTGTTTGGGGTAAAACTTAAGGAGGATCAAATTGGGATTATCTTTAAACATCTATCCAAATTCGAAGCACTCTTTCCTAATGACTAAAATGAGCGTTACAAACCAGCGATAGACAGAAAAAAGAAATAAAATACGGACAAAAACAAAAAAATATTATTAACCCAGGGGTGCAAAAATACGGTCGCGCGACTATAAAATTGGCATGCGCGACTGTAATTTCTTGCCACCTAATTGGAGGTGGTTTCCATTTTTTGAACTAATTTACTCAGATAGTTCTGAAATACTGAGGCAATGGCGCAACTGACGGAAAATGGAAAGGATTAAGCAACATTCTCTCCCACAAAAACACTTTTGTTTAACATACACTTGTGTTTCATCCAGTAAATGCTAGGAAAGCAAAACTCAACGTGAACACCACAACACACAAGTTAAGGTCTTTTTTCCCATCCTCGTATGGTGTGTCGGAAAACACAGATCATACGTTGTAGTCGTATTTCAGACTTTTTTGTGCGGTCACAATAAACGTGCGTAGGGGAAATTTCTATGCTAACGCATTGACATGTAATATGATGTTGATTATTCATAGTATGCTAGGCCTATTAAAGTCGTCATTACGAATCAGCCTATCCCCAAACATTCCCATGTGGCAAGGCCCTGTGGAATTTGAACCCACGGAATTCGTGCCAACAGAAACACCACTGCCAACAGACTATGCTGTGCCATGATGCTATGCAACACAGGGGTGCACAAGCTGCGGGTTTGGAGATAAACTGGTCCAGCTGTGAAAATTTACATTTAATTATGTGTGCTGTAGGCTGTGAGTTGATTTTAACTTTAAGAATTTGTGTGCAAACAAAGCTAAATATGCAGTCAGCACACAATCTAACATATAGTAAACTAGAAGGGTGGCTTAGCACATATTGCCCTTGCATATACACTATAACCTATTTTAAAACATAAATATATTTCCTATGCTTATTTTGTATTGGGTCCCATATTAGCCATCGTCTTTTATAACTTTAGTCGTTTCTGCAGGCAAAAACTCATGGGTCCCCACACATGCAAAGTTGAAAATAATGCAATTCAAGAGATAACCATGAGAAAGTCGGGTGTTGTAAGGTAAAACACAGTGATCGGCACTGGGCTTAAATAATAATACTATGTAGAATACAAACTATAAAATTAGATTCACCCCAGATATTGTTTGAAGTATGTCCTATTTAACGTTTTAAAAAACTGACCCATTTTAGGGGGCTAGTAGGGCAACTAATTGGGTTCGACACACAAACTAAAAAATATATAAAAACCACAATGACTCAATCAATAGTACTGCAAAATTTCAGCCCAATCCGCCAATGTTTAAAATTTCGACCACTAGAGGTGTTTTGAGCAACAACCGTTAATGTTTCTGACGTCATAGGGCTGTTAACAAGCCCCTAACTGCCATGGCGCAAAAACGACCACCAAGCAACCCACCAACGAGCAACATACAACTGGTTGCCCTTGTAACACTATTGCTCCAAAGAAATCTTTCGTTTGTGGTGCCCAGTAACATACAAATACGTTTTACACTTTAGGGGCTTGTGGGGTAAATGTTAGGACTACAGGGTTGAACACAACAATCGACACCTATAAATGGCATACTATACAAGAAATCCAAATTTCAGCCAATTCTGACACTGTTTAAAAACTCACCCATTTTAGGGGGCTAGCGGGGTAAATACTGGGGTTATCAACAAAAACAAAGTGGGATGCACATCTACATAACTATATCTACCATCTGTGTAAATTTCAGCCAAATCCATCAAACATTTGATAGAAAAACGAGTCGGACAAACTTTGGGAAGAAAAAAAAAAGGAAGAAAAAAAAGAAAAAAAAGAAAAAAAAACAAAACAATTCCAGTAAAATCAATATGTGTCCCCTTCAGGGAAGGGGACCCATAATGACAGTACGCCAGGCTTATTGAAGGCGCCATACCGAATCAGCCGGTCACCAAGCATTCACCACCATATGGCAAGGCGTAGGGTAGAAAATTCGGGTCTGGTATACTTTCATGACCACACGTCATAACTACAGCATACCTGCACCTACACCAATGACCTTTACATATGATCAACCACGTCTAGCCTGCGGTGGGATTCGAACCCACGACAGACGTCTTTCCGGGACTCATGCTCTACCAACTGAGCTACGCAGGCTCAGTGGAGAATCCGCCGAAATTCGAATCACGAGCACTGTTGCCTGCCTCGTATGCTGCACATGTCAGCTTCGTAGTAGGGGATCGCCAGATTAGTAAATGACATTATGAACAAAACATCAAATCGTTTAGCTCAATTTATAGATTAAGTTAGAAATCAATCTGGACTTTGAGGCACTAGTAAATGGGATATTATGAGATAAATCAAAATTCTTTAAATCAGTAATTTGTAAACAAAAAGTATTTAGAAACTAGAAGGGTGGCTTAGCACATATTGCCCTTGCATATACACTATAACCTATTTTAAAACATAAATATATTTCCTATGCTTATTTTGTATTGGGTCCCATATTAGCCATCGTCTTT
>QLIY01002180.1:0-21953 GCA_003260075.1 Phallusia mammillata | reverse complement strand
GTTTTGAAAATGGGAAATAATTTGATTTTGTTCTGATTTATTTCCGGTTCTATTGCATGACAGTACAAATCGATTAGTTTAAACTTTAAAGAGTTCGGCGTTTTTGCTGATAATTTTGTAATCTGCTATTACAAAAAGTAAATCGGTTGCTAGTTATTTGGGTCTTATCCTGTTTTTGGGGTATTAGCTTGGATTGCGGGGGTATTAGCTTGGACCCCCCCCCCCCCCCCCCCCCCCCCCCCCCCCCCCCCCCCCCCGTTAGGGGGAATTATTTTGTTAAATAAATATTGTATACAAGTTTTATAAAACCAAAATTTCTTTACATTCAAAATTCTTTTTTTTTTGGCATTCAAAATTCTTTAAATGCCAAAAAACATTCTAAAATTCTACGGGAACCAGGATGAGTTTTTATTTTAGTGCAGAACCAAAAGGCACTAACTTTAAATTAACATTAACAGACATTATTTATTTGTCCGTCCAGATAAAATTAAAACAAATACTAGCAAAGTGCAAATATTAATTGGGTCGTGTAGATTTCTATTTGGAAATATCCGGACTTGTTCATACCATTTTGTTTTTGCCAAATGTTTTGGTAAAAATTAGTGATGCACCGAACCCGCCTAAAAAGGTTCGGGCCGAAACCGAATTTTCGGCCACGAGGCCGAATAATTTCGGCCGAATCAGGCCGAACCTAAAACCGCATTTCTTATGGGTGTTTTTAACTGAACCGTGTGTAGTTGATGCAAGTGAACTCAATTATGACAAGCCAAAATCCCTTTCACAATGCAAAAGCTTCACTAAACTTGTAATATTTCGCAGACAATGTGGCAAGTAGTTTATAGATACAACAAATAGTTAATTTATGATGTTTCGTATTGGCGAAAATGAAAGTTTGGGTATTAATTTCATGCAATCAAAAAGTTCGGTTTCGGCCGAATTTTTGAAAAAAGTTCGGGCCGAAACCGAAACATCGAAAAACAGCTGATTCGGCCGAAATGTTTCGGCCAACCGAAACTTCGGTGCATCACTAGTAAAAATGATGAATAATTTATTCAGGGTTTTAAGTTCACGGTAACAGGCAATGCTGGATTAACCTATAAGCAATATAAGCACGTGCTTAGGGCATCAAGTAAAGGAGGGGCACCACAGAAATGGTTTCTAGGTAAATTATTAAATCTAACAAAAAACTACAACTATATTCAAAATCTAATGAAAATGAATAAGTTCTGTTTATAAAGCGAGAAAATAAAATAACTGACAAAAAGGATTGATTGCGTTCTATATAACGTAACAACGTCGTTGTTCTGTTTGTTAAAACCTAAAACAGTTAAGACTCATGGCTGGTCGATCTCGGACTGATATCAAGTCGATCGCGAGGAATTCAGAAAATTATTTGAAATACTTGTTTTGTAATGCGTTTTTAGAGAATGTTGCCTTACATAGATGACTTTATTGCAGTGGTTCTTAACTAGGGGGGCGCAAGATTTTCAAAAGGGGGCGTGGGGCCAAACGTCAAATTTATTTAACTTTAGACTCACGTCCCCCTAAAATTTATTTTGCAAATGTAGTGCGTTGTTCAACCAACGGTATTTAAAAAGAAGCGAATATTATGATGCAATACCTTATGACTAGGGCAAATATTTTTTGACTTGTCAAAAAAAGTCAAAATTTTGTCAAAATTTTTGGAATAGGTCAAAAATTGTCAAAATTGTTTACAAAGTCAAAATTTTTTACAAAGTTAAAATTGTTTACAAACTGCATTGTCGTGGTGTTGTAGAGGTTGCACTGCCAGCAAACTATTCGTTTTACACCTTGTAGCCTACTTTATACTGTTGTAATTGGCCCATTGCCCTAATTATTGTGAATCATAAACCATCAAGTGAGTGAAACAATTAGGTTGATATGGCGTGATGCTCAACACACCTCAAAACGTTCAAAATTTTGGTAGGTCCCAAGTCATTTTACGGCAGCTGCAGGTTAGGTGCAGCTCTTGCTTCGGTTTTGCTTTAGGTATTTCATGTATCTTTCGTTTAGACAAGTGTATTGAATAATTTTCGTTGTGTCTTAGCTGCAGTTTTTTGGCAGTGATTTTTAATTAGCTCATTTCCCTTTTCAGAACAGGCTAGGTCTGTGTTCAGATTTTTGCCCTTCTGTTAGACATTTGCTCTACAGAGTAGCCTACAGCCATATTTAACTTTTTGTACAATAATGTGTTGTTTAACTACTTGAATTTTTCATAGGTCAAAATTTTGTCAAAATTTTCAATTTGTGGTTCAAAATTTTTCGTTTTTTAGGTCAAAAAATAATTGCCCTACTTATGACGTAACATACATTCTGAAAAATGACATACGTGGCAAAGTTTTAGTTGATCAGTATAGAACAGGGGTCACCAAACTTTTTCACAACGGACGGATAATTTTAATATTCACGCGCGAGAGCCACATGGCTTACAAGCCCTGACGCAGCCCCAAACTGGCACTCGCGAGTCGATTTTGACAAGACCGCACATGATTCATGTCCTTCCACGATCTTATTAGTATTTAGATGGTGCCGCTGTTTAATTGTAAAATTATGAAAAATGTCAAAGTGTCTCATTTACCAACAAATGCACCTTTATCTATCTATCACAAGGAATAAAAAAGCAATTGTTCGTGTACAATTACTGTTCTTTGCTTTTATCTGTGACGTAACAAACTGCTTTTGGATCATACTTATGCCTTGTAATCCCGTTAGACCAGGTAAAATAATTACTAAAATGTATTCTGCATGTTTGCACTATCTTCAAAGCCCCCGCTGCAATTTGGTGACCCCTGGTTTACATCATAGGCATCAGAGACTTCTTGTAGTTCTATTGCTGCAAGTGTTAGAAAAAACATCCGTTTTTGCCTGTTTCAGGGGGGCGTGAAGTGCCAGACAAACCTCTTAGGGGGGGGGGGGAGACCGCACATGATTCATGTCCTTCCACGATCTTATTAGTATTTAGATGGTGCCGCTGTTTAATTGTAAAATTATGAAAAATGTCAAAGTGTCTCATTTACCAACAAATGCACCTTTATCTATCTATCACAAGGAATAAAAAAGCAATTGTTCGTGTACAATTACTGTTCTTTGCTTTTATCTGTGACGTAACAAACTGCTTTTGGATCATACTTATGCCTTGTAATCCCGTTAGACCAGGTAAAATAATTACTAAAATGTATTCTGCATGTTTGCACTATCTTCAAAGCCCCCGCTGCAATTTGGTGACCCCTGGTTTACATCATAGGCATCAGAGACTTCTTGTAGTTCTATTGCTGCAAGTGTTAGAAAAAACATCCGTTTTTGCCTGTTTCAGGGGGGCGTGAAGTGCCAGACAAACCTCTTAGGGGCGTGAACAAAAAAGGTTAAGAACCGCTGCTTTATTGTGAAAGTTATTCATTAGGATTTGTTGATATGTTCACACCACAAATACTCAGTCGACGCTTTACGTCGCAAAAGTCACAAAAGTAATAATTACGTCACAAAAATAATAGTTACAGTGGTAATGTTACTTTGTGCTGGTACTTTTTCTATTATCAAGATTAGCATTGGTTAAAAATATAAAAAAGTTCAATGTGTAAAAAGTCACACCTAAACCACGATAAAAAACGTAAAACAGGGCTCGGAAAATGCCAGTTTTCCTTTGGTAATATACACATACTCTTGCATTATCTTGTTAGTTTGTATTGGAATGGTAGATCCCGAGAGTTGGACTACCTCAAACGTCGATCTTGAGTCAAAAAAGAGTGCGCACCCCTGGTCAAGACAGTAGCTTAGTTTGTAAACATATTCGCGTATGTGGCAAACGTAAATTAAACACGACGCTAGTTTAGTTCTAGTATGTTTTACAATTGGGCAACAGTGCTGAGACTGGGAAAGGCAGCAGCAATATTTGGCGTTTTTGTTTGAGTTTTGGAGTATTTCTGACATTCTGAAAAAATCTGCAAGTTTAATATCAGCTAAGCTTATGGTCCAGTCTGCAGAGTGTGGCAGCTGCACGCACGACTATTTTTTTAAATGCACGCCAATTTTAGGGGGTTTTTAGGGGGCACGCGGAAATTTCGCACGAAAGGCATTTAATTGGGCTGTCTTGACCTCTCTTACTTGCTTTGCGCCTGCTGAAATTGGCCTTGCATGCGAACTTACGGGTCGTGCACTCGCGCATGCGGGACATGTTGGTCTTGGACGCACGATATCTCGTCGGGAACTGCCATGTTCTGAAGAGTGGCTTATAGTCTATTACCCTTGCTGTATATTTTGTTAAAATCGAAATCTCGATGAATAATTTTGTTTTTACGTGTATATTTCGAATTAAAAATGGTGCAAGAGGCACCAACTTGTATTAGTGCTTAAGGCCTCTAATGGTGTTAATCCGGCCCTGGTAACAGGGAACAGGTTTAGTCTAAAAGGCGTTCCACAAACTGTTTGTTTTTAAAACATGACACTAGTTTTTTTTTTACAATAAACCACTAAACTCTTATATTAACAGTTGCTATATAGAAATCATAAACATGCTGTGGATATTATTTCTACTGTTTTTCGTCGGTTGCGCGGAAGGTGAATGTCCGGGCGAGGATTTCAGTCTCGCTCCTCGACCTTATACAAGTAAGGTTACTTCGATCAAAATCAATACAAAAGTTAATAGCACAAAATTGTAGCAAATTCAACTGATTTGTTTCTTTCCGACTTATGCATCATTTTACTTTTCTGTAAAACTTATTTTTGCAATTTTTTTCGCAGAACCTGAAAATCTCTCGGTGTGCGATAAACCGTATCGTGGTCCCAACTGCACCTGTCCTTCTTCAATGTTCGAATGTGCTTGTCACAAGTTTGGTCGATGTAAAGACAAACCAGGATGTATTGACATGTCGTTGGTAAATGACGGGTTTATCAACCACTGTGGTGATTGGAGTGACGAGTTAAGTGAGGTTTGTCCTAAAGGCAAGTTTCAGTGCGACTGCTTCAACAAAACTTGTCCAGGTGTTTATGGGTGTGTGTGGGATGAATGGCGTTGCAATGGAGTGAAAAATTGTCGCGATGGAAGTGATGAAATTAATTGCACATGTTTAGCTCATAACTTTGAATGCGATTGTTACAAAACAAAGAACTGCACAACTGGATCTGGTTGCATCAACAAACCCTATCAATGTAATGGACATAATGAATGTGGAGATTGGAGTGATGAAGTTAATTGCACTTGTCCAGCCCTTTGGGAGTTTGAATGTGATTGTTACAAAACAAAAAACTGCACAACTGGCATTGGTTGCATTAACAAAACCTATCAATGTAATGGACATAATGAATGTGGAGATTGGAGTGATGAAGTTAATTGCTCTTGTCCAGCTAACAAGTTTCAATGTGCTTGTGTTGGCACAAAACAATGCGATATCAGTATAGGTGGAAGTTGTATTGATCGATCTTTATTATGTGATGGAAATCGTAACTGTTTTGACGGTAGTGATGAGACACATTACACATGCAACTGCTCTGGAGTTTATGCCAGATGTCCATGTAAACCTGGTAACAAACATTGCCCATCTACTGGCAGATGCATACCTTTTGACTGGATTGGTGACCGACTTAAGGATTGCTATGATGGGAGTGACGAAGTTTGTTCAGTTTCCAACTTCACATGTCAATCTTGCACAATGTTTGTCACAATTTGTAACAGTGAACAACTTGCCAGGTATCTTGTACATTCCACAGTTCCAGCAGAGTGTAATACAGTAATCCAACCATCATGTGCTGATGACATCAGCAGTTGTGAAAGCAAGAATATGATTTGCGTCTCTTCAAACTGCACAAAAAAAGAAATTTTTTGTCTGAATTATGTCATTTGTGAAAAACAACAAATCATAGCTGGAAGTGGTTTTTGTGACTCAGTTAGTAGTTGCAGTGACCATAGCGATGAAGTTAAGTCAGGATTTGGATTTAAATGCTCTGGATCATCGAGACATGGTGTTTGTGTTTTGCCTCAACCTAACATTTACGATTCAGTGGCTCAATGTTCTGATAAATCTGATCTTTGTTTCGTTAATGGACAGTTCAAATGTTTTCAGTGCTTGGATAAAAAATTGATCATATCACCCAAGCAAGTTTGTGACGGTATAGTGGATTGCTTTGATATGTCAGATGAGTGTTTGTGTTTGAATCAAAGTTTGTGTAATGATATAAGGGGTACTTGTCCATCAAATCAGATACATTGCCAAAATAAATCTGTATGTTCAGTTCAAAGTGGAAAGTTGTGCAACTCAAGCGTGCAATGTGTTGATCAAATAAACACGAAATATTGTTTGTTTCAAAATGACTTCCGAACTCAATGTATATTGAGAAATCCTGATGGTACCGGAGTTAAAGAAGTTTTGAAGTGCGCGAGAACAGATTACAATTTGTTAAACAATATCTTGTCGAGTTTTGGAGATGATTTTTCTGCTGTGAAAGACTGGTTGAGGTTCGGATGTGATGGAACGATTAATGACATATTGGGAATAGTTGGTGAAATTAATTGTCGAAACATGTTTGATTGTTTCTCAGATGGAGAAATCAGCATAAAACTCACTCAGGTGTGTGACGGAAAAGTCGATTGTGACGACAGATCGGATGAATCTTTACAACTGTGTAACAAAACCCAGTTTTATTGCAAATCCAAAGATAGATTTTCTATTGACAGAAAATCTGTTTGTGACGGAATAATCGACTGTGACAATGAATCAGATGAAAGCGAATGTCGTTGTAAAAGACTAAGGTTTTATTGCACAAACAAAAAACCTTTGTCAATTGAATGGAAACTGGTACAGAACGGAATTCTGGATTGTTCGGATGGAAGTGATGAATGTGTGGACTGGCTGGGGACGCGTTTGCAGATGTCAACCAAATGATTGCAAATCCTATATACCGAGCAATTTTCTGGATAACAGCAGTGTTGGCCTTGGGAGGAAATTTGTTTGTGTTCATTGCAACTGCTTACAGCTTATGGAATGAAGACAAAAACCAAAACGTTTTCATCAACACCACTGTTTTCATTCTAAACCTCTGTTGCTCAGATTTCCTCATGGGAATTTATCTGCTTGTAGTTACTGTGCAAGGAACTCGATTTTCTGGCTCGTATTGTTTGTATGATAAGGAGTGGAGGTCCAATAGTTTGTGTTGAGGACTTGGAGCACTTGCAATTATTTCTTCAGAGGCATCAGCGTTTACAATGACAGCCATGACAACCTTTCGTCTAATATCAGCATTTAAACCATTTACAATTCGAAGTGTAGGTGTTTGTAAAGTTTTATTTGCTGAATTGTTTTGCTGGGTTTTAGCTGTTGTTTTGGCAACCGTTCCTTTGCTAAAAGTCACTTCAGGATATTTTACAACTGATGTTTGGTTTCCAAACAACATTTTTGGAAATGATATTGTTTCCAGAGAAGACATGTCATTTCTTGCAGAGCGAATTGCCAATGTAAAACCCGAGAGGTGGGAAGATGTGAAACGAATTATAAGAATGGCATTTCCTCGCAACCCAGTCAAAGGAGAGTTTGGATATTATGGAAAAACAAGTGTCTGTATGCCACGTTTGTTTGCCACAACCAGTGAATTTGCTTGGGAATATTCAACTTTCCTCATCACAATCAACTTTCTCATGTTCATCTACATGGTGGTTGCATATGTTCTCATCTACAAACAGAGCAACCGCATGAAAGGATCTAGAAGTAACGATGTCAGCTCCAAGATGCAAAAGAGAATCTCGAGATTGATTTTGACCGACTTCTGTTGCTGGATTCCAATTTGTGTCATGGGATATTTGAGTATTGGAGGAATCAAGATGCCACCAGATGCTTATGTGTTGAGTGCTTGTCTGTTGCTTCCAATCAACAGCGCTCTTAATCCCTTGCTTTACTCCAAAGTTTTAGAAGATCAACTTACCAGGGCAAAGAAATGGCTGATCGAGAAATTGTCCGTTCTATGTGCATCTGCAAATCGCTCATCTGAATTAGCTGTGAGATACAATGCTCGTGCAGATGAAGAAGGCGACAGAGTGGTTGAGATCAGGGAATGAAACAACCCAAAACTTAAACAATATGATGCTGTTTTCGCATTGCAAAATCTTATTATACTCAATCTGCTTTTCGTCATGTACTTATGTTAATGTAAATTTATTATGTGAACATTTGACTTAGAATGTCAAAGTATTTTGTATGCGTTATTATTTCGACATAAGCTTAGTTATCAAAGTTACACACAAAGCAGAAAGGCATTTCAGGGGTTACATTTTCCCAACGTACAAAGGGACATAAGCATCGGTGAAGGATAGGAAGCAATGCTACACAATAGCACTGTGTTAAACAATCACCAAATTAAAATCAGCTACGCAACTTTTGGGCCTGATTCCGATCAACTATAAAAAAGCAAGGGTATTACATTGATCAGTGATAAGTTGCCTGGAATTTGAACCAGTCACCTCACTATGAATAGGAATATCACTAAACCAGGGGCGTGCAACTGTTTATCGCAATGGGCCACAATTTAGGGGGGGGGGCGTTGCCCGGAATTTGAAACAGTCACCTCACTATGAATAGGAATACCACTAAACCAGGGGCGTGCAACTGTTTATCGCAATGGGCCACAATTTACATGTATAAGGATGCGAGGGCCAATTTGATAGATATTGATAAAACATCTCTTATTGCAGCGGTTTCCAACCTGCAGTTCACGGTCCTTTCAAGGTTACCTGGGTTGGTTTCAAGGGTCCACGAGGGCAAAATTTTAAACCAGAGAGCTTTACCTTGTAATACAATGCCAAAAATGCTAAATAACAACTTTCTACGATTTAACAGTGAATAGTATACAACAATGGACTACCTGACGCATTTAGCGCGGGCTACACAGATAGACGTCGCGGGACATGCTCTGGCTCTGGGCCGGATGTTGCACGAACCTGCACTAAACTAACCAAAAATACAGAAAAACATCGGGGGGGGGGGGGGGGGGGGGGGGGGGGGGGGGGGGGGGGGGGGGGGGGGGGGGGGGGGGGGGGGGGGGGGGGGGGGGGGGGGGGGGGAAAAACATTATTCAACAACACATAAATAGTTTGAATTTTAAATACACCTGTGTTTAATTCAGGCCAAGCGCTGTAGATATTTCCACCCATGTGACCCTAATATTTGTAATGAAGTTTTTCAGTCCTGATAATTGTTATGTTCTAGACGTGTTCCGTTCATTCCAATGCTGATTTCTGCAAACGAGAAAATTTATTTTACTTAATTTCTGTGAAACAAGCAGCAAAAAAAAACATATTTTGAAAAAAAGCTGCCAGTCCTAAACATTTTTTAACAAAACAGCTTTTTCAACTGATTGTACCGACCCTAAGGGTATACAATTCCTAACACTCCGATCTGACTCTTTGAATAAACAAACTAATCGCTGAACGTATGAAACGTATATGACGCCGAACACTACAGTTAAGTTCCCAAACCTATATTTCTGCAGAGCAAGTCACACTGCACAACGGCGCTACTTGCAGTTAAACACGCAACACAAATACTGTGATCTACTGTAGTTACTAGTGTGCTATGCGCTGATTTGATTAAAAGGCGCTGGACTTATATTGCGTTCAGGTCACGATATTAACATGGGAGCGTGGTTGAAAACGGGTATATGTGACAAGGTTAACAATGTTTAAAACCGTTATTATCCTTCAGTTGATTTTAGAAACGTAAAAAGGAAAATGTTTAAGAGGTTGCTTTTCGGTAACAAGTAAGGGGACAAAATAGTAACAGGCTTAAGACAGTTCGTGACCGGTGCAGTCATTCCTAAAACTGGTTTTGTTTAAATAGTATACGGTCAAGTTTTAGAGAAAAAAGCAAGATAATCTGACCGGGACAATTAAAGTACGTCGGGGGGGGGGATGACCTGTGCAGTCATTCCTAAAACTGGTTTTGTTTAAATAGTATACGGTCAAGCTTTAGAGAAAAAAGCAAGATAATCTGACCGGGACAATTAAAGTACGTCACTATTATTGCATGGGAATAAAAAGTTTGATACAAATGCAAAACAATGTCAAATACTGGAATTTTAATGTAGCCTACGTTATATTTTTGACAATTTCCAACACGAAGATAGAGCGGATGTGTCTATCAAGTCGCGTGATCCAACATAACAACCTGATTGGCCGAACTGTGAGATACAATGGTCACTTGACGCGGAATGAAGAGGGTTGGTGTGGTTGCTCCAAATTATCAGTGCCTTGTGCGTGGTGCGTTATTGTAAAAGATAGAGAAAGTAAAGGCATCAAATTCCATGCAATCAAAAGTTCGTTTTCGGACGAATTTTCAAAAAATTCCAACCGAAACCGAAAATAGTTTTACACATGATTTAGTAAGAGTATTTATTAGGCCGATTCGGCACAAATTAACAATGAGCACCATTTTACATGTGTTAAAAAATCAGCTCATTAAGGGGTGTATTACCCAGATTTTACAAACCCGAAATATTGATGGAGTTGAGTTTTATGCCCAATGGAATAAACCAAAGACACAATCTTCGAGTTTTATGACGCCCTCGACGTGTACGTAAAGTCCAAGCGGAAAGCCGGCTCACTGTGTTCACAATACAAGGGCGACGTGTACTAAACACGTCTTGTTGCAGCTGCATTCACCTCGCACATTGATGAATTGGTAATCACTCGGGGGACTATTTTTTGACCTTAAAAACGAAAATTTTTACCTACGAATTAGAAATTTTGACATTAAAAACTTTTTTTGACAAAATTTGACGTATGGGGGGGGGGGGCACCTCGCACATTGATGAATTGGTAATCACTCGGGGGACTATTTTTTTACCTTAAAAACGAAAAATTTTTACCTACAAATTAGAAATTTTGACATTAAAAAACTTTATTTGACAAAATTTGACGTATGAAGAACTCAAGTAGTTAAATTGCGCATTAAAAGTTAAAATATGGATGTAGGCTAATCTAACTAAAGCGAAAGAATGTGCAAAAGTCTAACAGAAGGGCAAAAATCTGAACACAGTACTTGCCTATTCTGAAAAGCTAATTAAAAATCACTACCAGGACACTGCAGCTAAGACACAACACAAATTGTTTAATACGTCTAAACCAGGCGTCACCAAACTACGGCCCGCTAACACATTTTTTGGTTTGCCAAATCGTATTAATAATTTGAAACATTCAAAAATTATTCTACTTGTTACGAATGTTTTCCTGTCGCGATATGTAGAATTGATATTACCTAGTTACATAGGATTACAACGCCCAGAATTTATCCAAAGCCAGTTTGTTTGCCTTCATTCGTTACTTGTGACGTGTTACACAAGCATTGCTTGTAAGATAAGACCAGGGGTCACCAAACTACGGCCCTTGGGCCGGATCCGGCCCGCAAGGTCAATTCATCCGGCCCGCGACCACATTTTTTGGTTCGCCAAATCGTATTGATGGGGGGGGGGGGGGGGGGGGGGGGGGGGGGGGGGGGGGGGGGGGGGGGGGGGGGGGGGGGGGGGGGGGGGGGGGGGGGGGAAAACCGCCTCGAGGGCAATTTACAACAGTATAAAGTAGGATACAAGGTGTGAAATGAAAAGTGTACTGACAAAGCAACTTTTACAACACCACGACAATGCAGTTTCTAAACAATTTTGACTTTGTAAAAAAAAATGATTTTGTAAACAATTGTGACAATATGTGGCCACGTTATGCGTAAATGTGACGAACAAGTGATAATGACGGTGGCCAAGAAATCCAATCAAATAAGGGGAAACAATAGTTCTAGGTTACTCGTGTGATGCCAGGTTAGTTAAAGTGTAACTTATAGTGACTGTTTACTCTGCCAAACAAAAGGAACCGCCACCCAAAGCCAACCTTATCTCTCGTTCACGGCTATGTGTGTTGATTGACGACATTCTACCAACTTACTTCAGCACGTAGCAAAGTTTGCGAGTAAACATTAATGAATACAGAGTGATAGTTTGATGCACCACCTACTGTCAAAGCTCGTTTGCAAAACGCAAAACCATTAGTTGCGAACACAAGGTACTTTTTTTGTTGATGAACAATGGAGAAAGGTTCAGGCAGTTTTCTTAGTTCGAAACAGTCTGCTGAAACTATGCATTTCTATGATAAGACCGTTTCTTGTGTGGAAAGTGGTTACACTGGTAGTCGTTGTAACACTGTACGACGTCGATATAGCTTCTGGAAACTCAAAATACAGGTAAGTTTCATTGAGTTTGTATTTAGCGCTAAAGATTATAACTTCAATGTAGTTAAATGAACGTAGAATTCTACATTTTTTAGGAAATAAAATTGGCCAAACGAAAAGCCTAGTTTTATTTACTACATCAATCGCTTGTCGGATGTAGTGGCGATGTGAATTTGAGGGTTGCCACATCTGCGCAAAATTTCTGACAGTTTAAAAGGGGGGGGGGAAGTATATATAAAACACAAGTAGTTCAACCCATTGTTACGCGATATAGCCTCATGGACGCCATTTTGTGTTCAAATGAAAACAGCAGGTATAGGGAAAAACACAGAAATATGGCGCATCCAACACAGTATGTAAAAAAGTTGGCGAATGGTATGTAGAAGGTTGGCCACCCCTGGTTTAAAAAATACACAAAACTTACGTTGCAATGCGCTATATGGCATATTGTTACATGATACCAACCCCCAAAGTACCATTTTACAGATAAGATAACATGCCCAGTTTTCTGGTGTTTTTAACAGTTTTATTAATTTTTAAGACGCAAGAAATTATGATGTTTCGCATCAAATAAAGCACAAACGGTCGAAACGTTATCCTAGTGTGGACATACGAATTACCCAAAGGTAATTTGCATTACAGCTGTCTTTATTTTGTTGAGGTGCAAAGTTCAGAATCAGCTGAATCCATCTGCACTGAAACCTTCTTACCAACGGGAATTACAATCGCAATCACAACATTGCAAATTATGGTCTGCATACCAAAGTTATCGTTTGTCTTGATAGCCATTAGCAGGGTAAATAATACATCTTAACACATTTGTTTCAGTGATTGTAAAGTAAACTTGACGTGTTGTGTACTTGTGTCGGATGTTTTACATTGATATATTTGTCATGTACCACCAAATGCGGGTAAATCCGCCCCTCTGTATGTCACTTCCTTCAACGTGTGTACCGGTATGTAAACTCCTTTTTACCCAACTAACCTAACTGTTTGTGCAGATATTACAGATTGTTGGAATTCTATGTCTCAGATATGTAATTCAACAGCAACTACATTACCAAACCCACAATGGAAATCTTACCCCCGGATATGTACGTTGGAACTGAAGGTTCTCAAGTAATCATTTTTTGAAACTGTGATCTCAATTATTTTATATTACAGTAGGGCTATGCAATGTTGTGCGGATTGATATGTGCTGACATGATTGCTGACTATCGGGGAGCAAACGAAAAGTATCAAACAATTACTATCGTATTCATGTCACTAATGTCTTTTGCTTTAGTGGTAAGTTTTGCAAATCCGCACCTACAGAGACCTAGCAGTTATTCAGATACAACGTACCCGATTTTACAAAATTTGCAACAACTGCGGTCAGGAGCGAGCTACTGATTTACGCTCGAGGGCTTCACTCCGTAATTTACGCCCTCTTTCGCTGTAAGGGTGTATTTACGCTCTTGCGTTATTTAATTACATTTGATTTTTTGCGTTTACTTCATAATTTGTGATAACTTCTATTTTACATTACATGACTCATATATTTAATGTGTTGTTGATTAAAGTTAATTAACATTATTACGCTCGGTCTTAAAAATGTTGTCCATAAACTTGAAAATGTGCTACAGATAAGACGACAACAGTCAGACTTCCAGACAGTGACATACCTTTTACGAGAAAAAATATTGAAACACATCTACAACTTTAGTTACGCACTGCAGATATGACTCCGTTGCTACAAATATGTTTTGTGTATTCAGTTGACATATTTGGTAAACAAACAAATACCAAGTCGACCTTGTTTTGCTGCAAGTGACGATCTCACATGGACCTATCGGACTGTTTATACTTGCTTTTCATACCTTTCTTTACAATTGCTTGAACACAGGTGAGCTTTTATTACGCAGTAAAGTTCCGAAAAAACTTTGACATTGTTTCGAAATAGGGTTGATGTTTTGTAGGGTGAATTTGATACTGTATTTTGATGACTTATTCTGCGAGGAAATTTAAATATTAACACACCAGTGTTCGGTAGTTGTGTATGTTTTATAATCAAACAGTGGTCATATAGTATATATCGTAAGTTCAAAATCCCACCCTCTACCTTCCATTTGCTTATTGTATTAGCATGACATCTCCTCGTTAGTCAATTTTGTTGGGATGAACTTTAAGAAGATAGATTTATGACCAATCGGGGTGAAAGTTGAAACATAATCGCACCCGTGTTGTATATGATTTTGAGTAAATGGTAAGTTGTTTGCTTGACATACAGCATCTCGACCACATGTTGATTCAAGGGTGGTTCTACACTACCTGTCTGCATATGCGAAATGAACCAGAATAACAACATTTCCCCCCCTTAGATGTAGTTAAAAAAACAACACTTGGACCTACGGTTTATTGCGTTGGTTATTCTGGCTGCACCACTGACGTACGTTTTGGTCGGCGTGGCGAAAGACGCTGGAATCCTTATTTTAGGGATTCTAATGTACTTGTGCACCTTTACTGCCTGGAGCTTGACAGGGGAGATGGAAAATATTGAGTGAACGTAGATGAAATTAAGGGAATCTATTCAGATCAAGTAAGTATTTGAAAAAAGTTAACTTTTGTTACTTTTCGCTTGACCTTCTATATTCACTGTCTCGACATCATGTTTTAATCCCGTCGGTTCAACAGTGCATTATCTGTTAAATGATTGCAACATTTAGAACATTTAAGTTGTATCCCAATAAAATCGCCCGCATATACCAAAAAACGCACCGATGTCACACACCAGCGATTAAGCATTAATACCAATTTTCATTTTTTTTTTTTCAATTACTTGGAAACTTTTGAATCGGAGCACATGTTGTTGGAGTTTTGCAGTTGAAACATTGTTGGCACCACAACAACAATACAGAGAAATTTGCAAATGCGTGACTTTTGAGTGATCTTCAAATGCGTTTTATTGTTTTGCTTTAAAAGTTTTTCCAACATCTACAAGTACATTTTTTACTTGCCGTGTGACATTTTCATTCACCGTCTATGCTAGTGAATGTGTGATTAATTCTCAAACTTTGATTTTGTTTGTGCCGCAACAGATTTTAAAGTGTGAATATTCCTTAATTCTCTAGTGCAGTTTTCCGTGAAGTTTGATGCATGAAAAACAGCTATCTACTTAACAACAGGAAAAATTGCGTAGACGCTCCAAGTTCTTCCATAAGCACGAAACTGAACAAAACCGTTAGGTGGAGGTTTTACACTTGGTGGCAGCATCTAGCTAACCACTTAATCGCTTTTGATAGAAAATTGAATTGGTGCCGTACGTCGTCATAGGAGCAATTTAGGCCTGAAACAAATGAAAAAAACTCATCAAGTGAGGGTAATCGTTGAAGAGCATTGGAAGCCATGAAGTTTCGGTTACCAATATATTCATTTTGTTCCGGTCTGACCGAAATATTTTTTTGTAAATAAACAGCTTCTTTGAGAACTAGTTCTGCGGGCACTAATTTGAAAAACAAACAAATAAGTTTACAACTTTTCGGATTTATAAAAGCAACAGCAAGTTTGCTGCAGAGCAAGCCCGTTGGCCTAGATATGAATTATTTTGGCATCGTATCATATGTATTATGTTTAAGTGCGTCGTTCATGTTTGAGAGCACCAGGATTAGATAATTCCCTTTCGGTTGTATTTTCCCGTTTTAACAATCACTTTCACTTTGTTGCTTGTGGCCTTTTCTGACTTCACACAGCTTTTCAATTAATTTGAATTTAGTTTGGAAAAAACTTTTATTTTCTGAGGATCATTTTGCGGCTGCTGTTGCCAAAATGGTTTTGATATTCGAATCTCACAAACACTATCGAAAAAAAGTAAGTAGAAGCACACACGTTTATTCCCATACTAATCACATTAGTGTAATGTTTCAGAAAAACACAATATATAACTTACATAAGATTATAAGACAGGACAAATCATACAATAGATTCAACGTGGTACAGAAAGCAATGCCCAGCACGAAAAAATTTTTGCTTGCTTCGGTACCAAACCGCCAGCTAAGGTATAAAACATTTACGTATACAACAAGTGTATGAAACTCTACGTGTGACTTCAATATTTTGCCATTTTAAATTTTATATGTATGAGATAATGGCGATAGTCGAACTAAAATGGCTTTTATGCTGGCTACAATATTGTGAGTAATTCTTGTTTTGCGAGTTTAATCGACAAAATTAGTTTATGTTTTTACAAATAACATGGTAAACACTATCATAATGCAAAATAATGTAGGATTGTGCGGTAGCGACAAAAGCGTTGCAGTTGTAAAGTCGTCTTATGACAATGTTGTGCATAGCGTGCATTAGAAGTTCTTTCCAAACGTTTACGATTTCGGAACACCAACACACAGTAACATGTGTTATACCACACAAAATCTCGTTTAGATTGATTATGGCCAAGTCTGAGAAAACAAATATTTTGCAGGGGGGGGGGGGGGGGGGGGGGGGGGGGGGGGGCCATATAATCAAAAAGTCCTGAAAGTCAATTACTACGTTTACATGTCCGTCAATAGACTAGGCCTAAACTTGGCAAAAAGCCTTTGCGTTTACATGTCATGTGCGCAATGGTGCGTGACCGGATTGGCGAGTTTCCCGCGACTCGGTTTATTGGTTTTAAAGTCTGGGGTCTGCATGCAAGTATCAGAGCACCACGATCACAGGCGTTCGTGGCAGTTAATTATCCACATGAGCATTGTTGTAGGTTTTCGGAAAATTTAGCTTTTAAAGTTCACCATTTGAACCTGTCGATCAGGTAATAGTTTTTTGTACAAGACGTGAAATGTTAAGGCAAGTTTTTTTTTTATGGTTTAACATATGTGTCATGTTATAGCTACATTTTAGTGGGGGGGGGGGTAAGTCAGGCAAAATTAGGTGGTCAAAAAATCAAGTTTTTGATTTAATAAACATTGCTAAAGATATGAAGTTGGTAGACAAATCAGACAAGACCTCGATAAGAAACAAAACAGTGATGGAAAAGGCAGGAGAGGCAATGATGCAAAGAGGTCACAACTTTAATATGTATGACAAAGAAACTTACCTACTGCTATAAATGTTTAGGGGGGGGGGACTAAAGATATGAAGTTGGTAGACAAATCAGACAAGACCTCGATCAGAAACAAAACAGTGATGGAAAAGGCAGGAGAGGTAATGATGCAAAGAGGTCACAACTTTAATATGTATGACAAAGAAACTTGCCTACTGCTATAAAGTTTACCTATATTGTTTATGTCCTTAATGCCATTTTAGAGAACAAATTGGGGGGGGGGAGCATAGCGTGCATTAGAAGTTATTTCCAAACGTTTACGATTTCGGAACACCAACACATAGTAACATGTTATATGTTATACCACAGAAAAACTCGTTTAGATTGATTATGGCCAAGTCTGAGAAAACAAATATTTTGCAACGCATCAAGGTACCGTTAATAGAAAAACACTGATTTAAAACGAATGTCATGAATGTCAAACGGGTTTTAGTCAAAGGACACTACATTGTTGCCAATATGTAAACAACATCATAAGTGCACCTGTGTGACACGTCAGGGCACGGCGCAATGAACGTAATGTAAAGAAATTTCCGATAACATGACAGACAACAATAGGCGGATCGCTGTCATAGCGGGAAAATACAAGGGCTTGGTGAAAAGGTTAAAAAGAAGCTCTGTCTTCTGCAAAAACATGCAAAAAACATGTACGTAGAGTTACAATTAGAGATTATGCTATGCATGTGTATTTGTGTGTGGTTTAATACACACCAGAAATAATGATAAACTAAATGATTTACATTGACTATGTGCAAGCAACGTATAACGCAAAGTTAAACACTAGTTAAAATTGCAATAAAATTATAATTGCGATAAACGCCACGCAGTTATCCAAACTACAACGAAAACTAAACATGTTTTGTTGCATTATTGGTCCGTATTAGTATATTAAATTAAAAACGCTTTTTCTCCAAAATGGTCCTGTGAAAAAAAAACTATCCGCGTAAATTTCCTATTTTGCAAAAAAATGGTTAGACGGTACTTGTTTAAAGTCACATAATATTCCATTTGGGGAAATCATTTTGTTAATGTCAAGTGACTCAAAGAAAATATTGTTGGCATGATAACGAACCCTACAACGAATGAATGTTACCGCCTTGTTGCTACTATTAGAACTGCAAACGGAAAAGTTGTGCTATAAAAGTCATAACAACGACAGTATGTAGAAACACATCGCTNGCCAGTATGTAGAAGCACATCGCTCAACAAGTGTTTTCCCGTTGCACCTTGTACCCATTTAACGTTGGTGTGATGGGCCTGCGTCTGTACTGTCTCGTTGCTGTTCGTTATGACTTACACGGCAGAACTTCCTGCCTGGTGACGTGGTTCATGACACAGTACAACGGGAAGACCAGGACAAAGAAAATGAATATAAACAACACAACAACATATAGATGAAGACGTTATTTTGACTTCGTACAATAAGAAACCAAAGTTTTAACCACATTTTTCTGCAATGAAACGTAACATACGTTGTAACTTTTGCCCCACCCAGACAGACTTAGTTATGACCGACGTTACTTTTGTCAGGTGTTAAGGCATAATTTTTTTAATTGTTTTGTTACAATTGGGACGATTCATTTTGTTCTGGATTAACAGCTTCTGCACTTGGATTTGCTTCAGGGTTGGTGGGGTTACGTTGCTGCTGGGGGGGGGGACAAATTTTTTTAAACTGTTTTGTTACAATTGGGACGATTCGTTTTGTTCTGGATTAACAGCTTCTGCACTTGAATTTGCTTCAGGGTTGGTGGGGTTACGTTGCTGCTTGGATTTGTCATCGTTTTCACTCGTACATGGAAACAGTTCATGTCTGATGACGTCATCCATGACACAGTACAGCAGGAAGACGACGATTCCCTGCGACCCGTTCACCAGGGTGTGTATGTACATGAACACCATGTTTGAAATGTCGCTGCCATTTCCTGCAAAAACAAAAGTACAAATTTTAGCCTAATGTCTCATAAAGAAATGTGACATTATCGTATAATTAAATATTTTAGTGGGTATGTGACTACTTCACGACACACAAATTTCACAAATTTTATGTCGTAAAGAATTTATTTCAGACGCTAGGTTAAGAAACGCTGTTATAAACAATTTACCAACCTGTGAAAAATGCAAATATCCATGTTCCACCAAACATGAGAAAAAATATAACAAAAGATTTTGCTGCTCGTAGTGCGTCTTCGGTTCCAGGATCTTCACCTCTGTTCCGCATCCTTCGTGAGTTGAAAATCACATGAGTCGTTTTCACGATGATCATAAGGTTGATGAATAGCACGAGAGCAAGAGGAGCGACGACCGTTGAGTAGAAGATTGAAGTACCGGGATCCAACCAGCATCTGTCATACTTGGAAATGGGTAAAATATGACTTGCATACTTTTCACATTCTCTGTATAATGGTTGAGGCTTCATGTAGATGTTGAGGGAAATCCCAATTCCCGTAGCTAATCCGACGATAAATACCGGGGTGATCCAGCCCATTACAAAGAAGACTCTAAGGCGTTCGTCGGGGTTTTGGGTTCGGAATGTGTATGGGAAAGTGGTGGCCATCAGAAGACGCAAGCCTTCCACAAGAAACCACATTCCTGAAATACAAACATGTTCTAAGATGAGCTATAACAGACTAGACTGAAATATAATTTGGACTTGGTAATGTATATTTAAATAAATCAGCTACCACGTCACACTTATTCTACTTACAGTACGTCAGTCCTATTGACAAGGCACATGAGCCTTGGAAAGGGGTTTGCCTAGGTATCCCGTTCTAACTGGTCATATTACGCATGACGATTTGCATCATACCTAATGACAACAAGCAATATTGGTTAGCCACTGTAAACACCATGCATGAGGTTTCATGCAGGACGACAAGGTCATGGGATATGTTGACTATGTGAAGAAGCAGAAGAGCCACTGACAAGTTGATTTGAACTGGAACCCGATCGTTTTCGTCTTTGAAATGGTACAGGATTGATATTGTGACTATCAATATCACGATGGAGGCAATTTCAGTGGTGTAAGATGTGATCTGCATAACATGAAACGTTAGTGCATTTGTTTTAAACAAAATTGATTTCCTATTAGCTTAACAGCCTAATAAAACATCATTAACCCCAACTACATTTTTGGTTACCTTTGCGCCGTTTGGTATGGTGACGGTTTCCACTGCCAAGAGGACACTAAAAATTGTCAGGTGGTTGCACACGCATGTGACGTCACCTGTTACGTCATTGGTAATGGTGGCACAACCTAAATCTGAATATTTCCTTAAAGCTGGATGGAAGAAGCGACATACGTGTTGAAGCTTTATGATCCTCAGGTTGCTTGTGTTTTTTATTTCCTCTACGATCTGCTTGCATACTGGTTGTGTCGACGGTGGGGTAACGGCAAAGCTTGAGTTGCCTGGCAACTGATCGCTTCCTGTCGTGCAGTTGGATGCAGGTAGGAAGCTATTGGCATCCCAGCCAGCAATAACAATAAACGATGAGTTAACTATGGCAATGTACCGCGTTATAGCGAGTGAATTAGGACCAGGTGAATTGGTATCTAAGGTTTTTGTTTGGTTTATCTTACAGACAAACACAGCACCAACGATTCGACTAACGTTAGTTGTTTGTAGCGTGAAGTCGATGTGAGCTGACTGAATGTCAAGAATTGAGTTGTATGTCTCTTCATCAATGCTGGTAACCACGACATGAAGCTGGGCATCTGTCAGGTTGTAGGTTGTTCCGTTGGTGTCGGCATGATTACGACAAAACTCCGCAATTTATGCATTCGAGGTTATCTAATCCATTCTCGTCAGGTTTCTGAACTTCCAACTGAAATTCCAAGGCCTCTGTAAAACATTTAACAAAACAAACACTTTTAAAACATTATTCAGAGCACAATTCAGATGTTTAAGAATCCCATAAATTTAGCACTCAACGGCCCACGTGGAACCAACAGAAATCCAATAGTTTACAAACCACGATTTGGGTAAAACTTGAATTTAATATACACTGGTTTCAAGTTTGACCCGTTTTTATTACTTTTACTTTTCTAGGATCCTCATAAAACATGTTACAACTCTACAAGGTATCTGCTGCTTGCATAGATAAAAACAGGATTTAAATGAGAAACGTTCTAAAACATCCTAAACGTTGGCCGATGCTCAATCAAACTTCCAGCTGGAAACAAACCATAAAGACATCTGTTTTGCAAAGTTAGGGATTGGCCACAACCACAATTTCCAATCAACAAAAAATGGATCCAAATACATTCAAACAGCGAAAAAAAAACAAAGCTATTGGTTTTAAGTCGGGTACATTTGGCAACCGCTCTGCTTATCTGTAAAGGTAAGTTAGTGAAATCACGAACTTAGTTTAAAGAAACATATGATGGCATCATACATTTACCTAACTCTGGACAAGTTTCTGGATCGCTAAAGTTGAATTCTACAAAAAATATGTGAAAATTGTTGTGTAGGTATGAGATCGTGTGTGACTCTCACCTATGCTGTCGGAAAAAGGACGAACCGCTACCATTGTTTTCATATGTTCCTTGCAAAATTTCTCTGCTGCTGGTATATCAAAAAACATTGCACACTCTGGATCTGCAACAAACCAAATAAACCGTATTTTCTACAGTAATTGTACAACTATCGTATTGTTTGATAGTTATT
>QLIY01002179.1:11529-21954 GCA_003260075.1 Phallusia mammillata | reverse complement strand
ATTTACAGATGTGTCTGGACCTTTGGTATTTTTACCTTTTCTATCTGGGCCTTTCAAAAAACTATTCGAGTAGCCCTGCAATATGAGATCTTGCGAGTATATGAGCAAAAATTAGATAGACAAACGAGTTTTCTACGTGTTTAGTTTTCTACAAGAAGTGTTTTTTTACTTCATTTTCAAGTAACAAACAGAGGCGAATGTTAGCGCACTATGTTCATATTGTTTTAGTCTTGTTTGTAGCGTAATAAATCGCCTTTGAAACATTCCCACGCAAAGTGATTTTACGAATCTAAACTAAATTCAGTTTGTTTTTGTGGGAGTGCTTTCGAAATAAACAAATTACATTATTTGGTAACTAAACATTTTTCTTTTGCAAAGGTAACTTATTTGAAATTTTAAGAATCTATATTTAGTTTGGACTGCGAGTGCCCAAAAAAATTGCGAAGGGACCGTGATGACAAACAATTAAAAAAAGTTTGAGAACCGCTGCAATAAACGGACTGTGTATTGTTGTGCAAAAATGGTTACCAGTCTTTATCGAAACAAATCAATCAAGTAAACACTGTTTGAACTGTCTGAACGCGTTAGATGCTATAATGTTTTATCTGAACTATTCAACGCAACCGTTTTTATTTGTTATTACAAACCTGCACATTTTAGTGGTGGTTAAAACTTCCTTGGTCCGATGCAGACAAAATTCACTACAATAAGTGCGGCACTAATGTGGTCATACTATTTAGTGTAGACAAAGTTAAATAATAGTTGACTCCACTAAAATTAAACTTGTTGCGCGAAATGGTACAGTTTTGTCCATCAAATAGTTTTATATGATAACGATCCGTACAGGTACTCAAACAAATGTTTGGTAAAATGTCATTTAAAAAGACGTTTTTGCGGCTTCCAAATTTACTAAAATGTGAATTTGTTTACCACTTGACTCAACCACGACTCTATATTATCCTAAACTAAACCAACGGACGCACAAAGTCTACTTTTTTTTAGAAAAAAGAGACTTTTTTACAAACTGTAATAGCGGGTTCACTTTTGCGCTCTACTTAACGACAAACTATAAAGGTTGCTCAAACTGTCGAAAAACGTATCCAAATATGAACTCGTAAATCACTTGGTGTGCTGGGGCTTGCCTGCTCTTTATTAAACAGGCGAACATGACAATAACAGAAATTAGCAAATGGATTAAATTTATTCAGTAGTCCTAAACAGCTGCGTAGTAATCTTAAGCAGCTGTTGATTACAACCGCAAACACCATTTGTCCTATTTTTTGCAGCTAACGGTGTTTTATTTTAACAATAAAATAAATGCATTTTTCCAACGTACTAACTGCACCTCGTACCAGCCAACAAGCTGCAACACCTTGAAGTCGTGGATAACGTCCTGNGGAGAAGCATAGGTTGTGGAATATTCCGATTTGTGTGCGGAATCAGGAAAGAATGGGATACATCGGATGAGCCGGAGGTTGTATTTCCGACGCTGTACCAGAGAAGTAGAGAGAAGGTCCTTCTTACGGCCGGACTCGTAGTGATCATGGGAGCTGGAATTTTCCTTTACATTTTCTGGTCCGTGTAAGGCATGCTGTACACACGATTGTCATCAGCCTTGCGTGTGTGTGCATTGTGTTTTTGTGCGTTGCTAGGACGATTTGGAAATGACAAAATATTTCCATTGTTATGTGTTTTGGTTTATTAGCCCCACAAATCTTGAAAAAAATGGTTTTAGTGAAGGCTTTGTTCACTTTTGTTTGGGGTATTTTCTCAAGCAACAAACCTCGGAATGTGTTCGAACCAAACAAAAGTCCGGTTCTCTCTACTTCTCTGGTACAGCGTCGGAAATACAACCTCCGGCTCATCCGATGTATCCCATTCTTTCCTGATTCCGCACACAAATCGGAATATTCCACAACCTATGCTTCTCCACCTTGACATTTCGTTTTCGTTTTCTTCATCCGTTGGTTCATCAACAGTTTCCTTTTTTAGCATTGGATTATTCTCAAAATCTTCTTTTCCCGTTTCCTTACTAGTTATCACAACCCCGTTCTTGCCATCCCCGTTCATTGGATTCAGTTCAATTTGTTTCATGGAAGGTGATTCGTCGTATCTTGTCCAGTAAGTCAAACGGGAAAGATCTTTGTCTGGCTGTTAAGGTAAAATGACTGACTGCAACTGCAACGATAATTGTGACGACATTAAACACAACAAAACCCTGCGAGCCATCACTCGCATCACCTACCGATGTCGCGCCACCCCCATATATTACCATATGCGCCTTCTGAAAATTAGAGACATTTATAAACTAGAGTTAGCCAAACTGGTTCACGCGTTTCATTCTGGTGCACTACCTTCCAATACAACACCCTGTTTACACCTATTTCGTCAGTTCATAGTCACAACACCAGAAGGGCTGACAGTCAGAATTACTTTCATCCCCGTGTAAGCACCGCGATTGGCTCAAGGTCAACTTGCTATCGAGGTCCAAAAGTATAGGAAGAAATACCACACGTCACAAAGTCGCTCTCACGCTCCTCCTTTGTAAAAAAATACCGTTTGCATCTACTGATGCAATACCACCAATCCAGTGATACACCTCCGTTTCCATTTCCAGGCTTCCAGTCACACCAGAACAATTAACTCACAGCTTTGTTTCCTTCTCCACATACACTGATTTTTGGTTCTCATTCTCCTCCTACAGTTTTATCCCAGTGTGCTTTTATTGTTATCGTTATTTTTTTTGCATGTTTGCTTATTTTGTCTATAATACATATGATCAACATTACGTAGTCACACATAAAAGAGCAAAGTACTGCCGTAGGATTTGACTTTTTCAGATCTGCCAACCGGGACGAGAACAGTCATCACCTTCCACTTCCACATCGATCAACATCTGAGATTCCCGCCATCGATCTTACAAAAGCTAAGAAGCAGAGGAGATGAGCGACGGCCACTTTTGATCCAACTTCCATCGCAACGAACTGTCCTCGGGACACCCGGGTCTGCCTATTACGGGATCACAGGAAACGTTCCGAGGAACCGAGCTGGTGTTTCCGTTTAGGCGGGTTTCATTTGGCCAGCAGAACCCGCGGGTTCAACCACCGTCTTATGCAACCGGACGTACCCCGCCAGGTTCGTGCGGTCGGTTGCGATCCTACGGCAGAACACACCCACAATACTTCAAGCAATGGTTAAGGAAGTTTGCATTGGCAAAATCAACATGTGTTTTGCTAACAATGCCCAAAAATCACTATGCACTACACACATGATATGCATTTCGCCCAGCAAGTGAAGTTACTGAACATCAGAAGTTCACACTTCAAAACTGCGTTGGCTTGCCGGCGTGAGCTAACTTCCTTAATCACTGTTATAAGTACACCAGACAGAACTAAATTCAAATTATAATAAATAATAAGGATAGAAAGAATAACCTTTATCTATATTAACCGATATGGTACAGCCAAACATTGACCATGTGAAAAGCACATGTAAAAGAGATCCCAGTGAAAGTGCGGCTGTGTGAGCCGGAGCGCCAGCGCGCGAGCTCGAGTTTTATGTCTGTGTGGACGTCACTGCGCCAGCGGGGCAGCTCGTGGGCGTACGCTAAGCTCGCGAGAAATCCTGTGTGGATCTAGCCTAAATCAAATTTATTTAGCCAGCGCTCGCGCGCTCGGGCGGCTCGGCAAAACGCGAGCGTGGTTTCCAGCTCCGCGCCACCTTGTGAGCGAAACCTCACGCTTTGCAGCCGAGTCCAAAGCGTACGCTCGCGCGCCGGCGTAAAACGCTGGCTATAAAAGAATAAACCGACTATGCGCTGGCGCGCAAGCGTGTGTGTGGAATCCTGTGGATCTAGCCCTAATCACCCCTGTCAGTTATGCAAATGCAATGACTTCACAATTTTAACTTTTGTATTTTTACCTTTGTACAACTGAAGCCGCAAGACCGCTACACAACTATTTGAGTAGACATGGTTTAGAGATTGGAGATTTATCGCCTCTTCGCCGCATGTGACCTAGAGGCTACAGTAACAAAAACCTGACTAGGCTATTAGTTATATCTACCGGGTAGATGCAGTGTGCTAGGGTTGCACAATATGTTCCTCGTCAACAGCCGTAGCCGCCGCACTACAGATCCCTCACTTATCCGCCTCCTTTTTCGTGTATAATTAATGCATGACATGAAATATCGTGCCTGCGCGACGACCTCTACTGAACTGCTGTCATTCTCATGCCACGAGAGCGAAGGAAAGAATGCAATACATCCGGTTCGCTACTTTCTTACAAGAATGAAAGAAAAAAGCCGTTTCGTTGCAGCTAAAATCTGGACTGCCCAGCTTATCAGTCCAGACTCCAGAGTCAGACAGAGTGACTCAGCAGCATTCCGTTCAAGCATTTACTCATTTACTATCGCAGATTAGAGACTCCATTTGTAGGTTTTTTTCACACCCTGGCACATAACTGGAAGGAACATATAATGGACAATAAGCTAATTAAGGTTGGGACAAGAAAAAGTCAGGTAAGATAAAGTATATGATTTTTATTTTTTGTACTTGTGTATTTTGAAGAGACTGACATTATCTTTGTTGCATGTATATGAATATAACTTTTTCCACCATGTAGCAAATCATCTACATTGTAGAACGTCATTATCGATTGTCACAACAATGGTTTGGTTTTAAATTGTTTGTTTTTTCTGTACAGTTGGCCATGATTCAAACCAACTGGGTGGTACAAGAGTTAAAAAAGTTGCACCATGACCTTCGAATTGAAATCAGTAAGAGCCTTTTGTTCTTGTAACTTGTCACTTTTATTGTATGTTTTGTTGAACACTGTTATTTTCGTACAGTTCAGATGAGCACAATTGGGGACAAAATTTTGGATAAATCTCTTTCAAAGGTAATAAACATGTGTTTGCACCCAACATTTGTCTAACAGACTGGCCCCCAAAAAACTTTACTATGAGTATACATTGGATAAGTTAGATAGAAAATAACAGTTGTTAAACAGTTAGAAAATAACATTTGTTTTGATTTAGACCGGTGAGAAAAGTCTTTTTACAAAAGAACTTGAAGATGCTCTTCTTGCTCATAAGGTGGACCTTGTTGTAAACTCTCTGAAAGATATGCCATCTACACTGCCTACCAATTTGACCATATCAGCTGTATCCAAGTAAGTTTGCTAACCCTAAAGTTGACGTTTTAAAATCACTAGTGCTGCTAAGCGTGAATTATATAGATCTTCTGTGGGCATTTACTTTAAAATGACTTGAAGAGTTTACATCAAAAATGAGTTTTGAGGGTATTTGGTGTTGATGCAAAAACTTAGTTATTATATTTGTTTGGTAAAGGGTCAGTCACCTCAAGAAACTTCTTAAAAAATGCTTTCATAAGGGTAGCAAATGTGAGGATTTGTAAATTACCACAGTACATCTAAGGTCTTGGTAGTAGCAGTTTGTCATGTAAAAAAGGTCAATTTGCAATAACCACAAAAGATGTCTGATTATATTAAACAGCATTTAAACTGTAGTTTTTAAATATATTTTCTGTGCAAAAAAATTGCAGATAAAAAGGCACCAACTAAAAGAATAAAGTGATAGTTTGCATTACTATTTTAATTCCAAATTTAGTGGAGCCTAAAACACAATACATGTATCAGCAATTTTTTTTATCTTCATTTTAATTACTATCCTCACCTGATTTAATCCATGTATATATCTGGTATTATAGACGGGAAGATCCCCGGGATGCTGTTATCATGCACCCTACAAACAAAGGAAAAACGCTTAAAGAATTATCTACAGGGAGGTTTGTAATAAACTGCGGCTAAAGCTTTTTGAGTGAAGTATTTTCTTAAACAAATAAATTTTAATTTCACTCCTGAAACAGTGTGTGTTGATAGTGATAAGCATTTGATGCTAAGTATTCATTTCAGTTGTTGCTTTACAGTGTTGTTGGAACAAGCTCCTTGCGTCGTATTGCTCAATTGAAGAAACTTTTTCCTCATTTGAAGTTTAAAAGCATTGTATCCTTGATTACTGTTAAAATATGTTGTGTAAAAAAGTGTGCATTTTTATGTGTGTAATCATTCATGCAAGTTGTACCAAAACATTTCCTTAATGCATAATGTCTACAGCGTGGTAACCTAAACACTCGACTTCACAAGTTGGACTCTGCTGATACTTTTTCAGCAATAATATTAGCAGTTGCTGGTGTGAAGAGAATGGGGTGGAGTGAACGAATTTCTTATATTTTACCTGTGAGCCAACATGTATTTCAATTTATTTGTTATTTTCAAAAAGCCCATGCAACTTTTTTCAATGCTTTTATGTCATATGTTTAATAAACAGTGTTCTGTTTTTAACAGACAGATCAATGCCTATATGCAATTGGTCAAGGTGCTTTGGCTATTGAGACAAGAGCTGATGATGCACAGAGCATAAAGTTTGTTGAGGAACTTCATGATCGTGACACTGTTATACGAACTGTGGCTGAACGTGCCTTTTTGAAAACTTTGGTAATTCAGTTTGAATAATTATCTGGAAAACTAGTATTTGACAAATTAGTAGTATTTGACAAAAATTAATTAGTAGTATTTGACAAAAAAATGTGATGTTAATCAATCCTTTTAAAATGGGATTTATCTAAAGCAGGGCTCTTCAACCGGGGTTCCGCGGAACCCTAGGGTTCTGTACAACTCTCTCAGGGGTTCCATGAACTTTAAGGGTTCCGCAGGGGTTCCCCGAGCTTTCTTGTACCAATTCAAAAATGATTCATAATATCATTGTGGCAAACAGCAATGCTCGCCTGTACAATCTAGTTAACCTTGTCTAGTTTACCAAATCTAGTTAGCCCATTGATCAATTGTGACGTAATAAACCAAGCTTTGCTACTCTGTGGCCGGAGTGTGAGACAAATACAGAAACGACAAACGACCAATCCAAGTAACATGGCAAATCGTTTTATTAAAGTCAACTTATATTATGTGCTTGGGGTGTGTTGACTAAAACCAGTGTCATAGGCAACAGAACATTTTGGGGGTGCCAAATATTGAAGTTGTTGAATAACAAATCCAAGATCATCTGCTATTCCTATTTCCTGAGTAACACTAGGTCTTAGGGATGTGCTAAAACTGCAAATGTTCTGTTTGGTTGAGCACCGAGCATCTCATGTTAATGCTCGGCCGAGCACGCGGGGGTCAGTTTGTGCAACTGCTCGGCCGCGCATAAAAAAAACAGCGATGCTCGGTACCGAGTACTCGGGTTCTGGCTCGGCTCGGCCCTTCCTTACTAGGCGTAAAATGTGTTTTCTCTAGTCTAATGACTGGTGTTGTTTACTTTAATATTTACTTAAAGTCTTACAATTTCTTTCCATCGCTATGCTCAGAGAGCTAATAAAAAACCAAGTGTCTTTTTGATAATTATTTCCTAAAAATTTAAAAAATATTTCCTTTTTTGCCGATTTAGTAACTAACATGTGTATACTCCCACCCCTTTGGCCACGCCACTGGTTAAAAATGCACACATTTTCTGGAGCCTATTGTATGCTTATTAAGATTTTTCTTTGTGGGGTTCCGCAAAATTTGACAAAATACTTCAAGGGTTCTGTGCCACTAAAAAGGTTGAAGAGCACTGATTTAAAGTGACATGTCTGCAATTTCAGTACAGTATTTCATGGTTTTGTTTATTTAATTTGGCAATAAAACCTGCAATATAATATGCAACAATTCATACAGGGTGGGGGATGTTCAGTGCCACAGGCAGTACATACATGGATTGATGATTCACAGGTATTTCTTTTTATTATTTTATCCATTACAAAATTGAATTTTATTTTCAAGTGGTACCTCGAATAGTTTTGCATAACACTTTATTTTGGTGTTTAATACCATTATTATATGCATAGCTGCAGGGTATATGTAAATACAAATACCAAGATGAAAATAATTTGCATTGTAGTTTGGAAGAAAAGTATTGTCCACCCAAAACTTAGAGTAATTGTTATTTCATTAAAATTGGGAAATTCCTTTGTATATAAGGTGAAAAAATACTTTGAATTGACTTTAATGTCTGACTTGTGTGCTATTAATCTATGATTGTATGTCAATTAATCACAGCTTTATATGACTGGGGGAGTATTTAATCTTAATGGATCAAGGTCGTTGATAGAAACAATGCAAACACAGCTGCCAAATCAAGAAGCAAGTGTGGTAAGCAAAACTGGCTTTAACAAGCTATCAACTAATTAAGACTGTGTTTGAAAGCAACATATGTAAACCCATATTACTTCTTGCATCAAAAATAAAATTGTAATCAATCACAGGCTCTGAGTAATCTTCAAAGAAACCTGCAAATTAATTTATACTTGTCCAGGTATTTGTTTTGTGATAAAAGGGTTGTGTAAACTAGAATAATTGCATACACTTTTGAAATCCTTACATTTTTTTTCTGAAGATTGAACCAGTGGATCCTGACACATGTTGTGAGTTTGCAAGCATCACTACTAGTCATAAGCTACTGGATGCTGGTTTTCTTAAAGCCGCTGGGCATCTTGGGCGTGATCTAGCTTTGCTTCTGTTAAAAAAGGGGGCCAGAGATATTCTGGATGAAGCAAGACAGCAAAATTTAGCAAATGAAAATGATGTTGTTTAGTATGCTTGTGAGTGTAAACAACACACTGAAGTTCAAAAATTTGTGATATTTGCCTTTTTGAACTTATAGTTTGTGCAATTAATATTTTTCCAAATTATCTCGAGGTTTGTCAATGCTTGCTATGCAACTGAAAACATCTAACCAACCACCATGATGCTTGATTTAATTTTTGTGTTGTGTTAATGTGGTACATTGCTGCTATCCTTACATCATACCTACATGTTTAGCCTTTTTACTAACAAAAAGCACATGTTTTTGCACTTTTGTTACATCAGTTTGTCTATTCGAATGAGCTTTGTACATGTAACATTAGGACATGTGAAAGTTGGAAATATTGGCACACAAACAATATTGCTGGATTCTTTATTAACAATAAAATTTAAACTTGAATATGCAGTGATTAAAAAAAAATTTTGGGGACTGTGTGAAAAGATCACAGCATACAGAGTTTAAATTATTGCACATTCAGCTCTGCATCACTTGATTTTGTAGAATATTTTACTTTTTTCGATACTGCATTTACTTTTTGTAGTTGGCAGACAATTTATTAAAAATGACAAAAGATACAGGTTGTGGTAAATAGCATGTACAAAATAAAACACACACACACTCATATATATATATATATACTCCTAGTTAAGATGAAGATAGCACTAGCTTGTCCTTTGCTAGACTACAAAAGTATAGACAAAAAATAAAAAAAATATAATAGGTAAAAGGAACATGCAAATTCTGACAGTGCCTAAGATTCTACCAGTGTATGCCATCGACTGACAACTTTCCCCTTTGCTTCTCTCATTTCCAACCAATGTTGTTCATCAGATTCACTGCTGCTGTTTTGACCAAGTGAAATCCAACCAATCATGAATTTGCGTTTAATTGTGCGCGTACAATGCACGCTTACCATAAGCGACACTTCAGCCAGCTGAAACAGGGCAACCTGTCCAAAATATAATAACATTGAAAAAAAACACCAAGTGTATTTATCCTCTGAGGCAGAAATGCTCAATCTTTTTGACTCAAGCTTGATGTAAAATCTTGGGATCTTTTTCTGAGCCCTGTTTTACAGAAAACTTCTAATTTAATCTTTAAAATACAATATTGAAAAAAGAGTTAACCTGCCCAAGCGCAGAGCAATTTCTATTTTCTTGTGAAGAACATAGGGTGCATTTATGACTGTGCACAGCTACCTGGGTGGATTACTATTTCAAATGGGCAATTATATTAGAAGCACAGCTAAACCCTTTTAGTAAATTGAATACACAACAAACTAGAAGGGTGGCTTAGCACATATTGCCCTTGCATATACACTATACCCTATTTTAAAACATGAATATATTTCCTATGCTTATTTTGTATTGGGTCCCATATTAGCCATCGTCTTTTATAACTTTAAGTCGTTTCTGCAGGCAAAAACTCATGGGTCCCCACACATGCAAAGTGAAAAATAATGCAATTCAAGAGATAACCATGAGAAAGTCGGGTGTTGTAAGGTAAAACACAGTGATCAGCACTGGGCTTAAATAATAATACTATGTAGAATACAAACTATAAAATTAGATTCATCCCAGATATTGTTTGAAGTATGTCCTATTTAACGTTTTAAAAAACTGACCCATTTTAGGGGGCTAGTAGGGCAACTAATTGGGTTCGACACACAAACTAAAAAATATATAAAAACCACAATGACTCAATCAATAGTACTGCAAAATTTCAGCCCAATCCGCCAATGTTTAAAATTTCGACCACTAGAGGTGTTTTGAGCAACAACCGTTA
>QLIY01002178.1:0-12579 GCA_003260075.1 Phallusia mammillata | reverse complement strand
TTCACCACTTGGTACTTTCCCTAATCCTGCCCGTTCTTGTGTTCACCTGAGAGATGCGGGGTTCAAAGATGGAATCTACGTCATACAACCATCGCTGGCATCATTTGAGGTATTTTACAATTAATTTATTTTCTCGATTGAAGCTTTGTAACCACGTTTTTCAAACCCTGAGTATTGGTTGCCATTTACAGATTAAGTTTCATGTTTAGAATTCACAAATTAAGAATGCTACGAAAATATAAAGTTAGTTTATAAAAGCTACATATTCAACAAGGCTGTTAAAAAAGAATTCGATTGTTAATGTCAAAGTAATTGAATAGAATGCAGATAATAATCAATGCAAAAATGTAATACCCAGAATTTATGGCAAATCAAAAGTTATCAGACCTAAATTTTCTCTTGTTCTTAGGTTTACTGTGACATGATAGCTGCTGGTGGGGGATGGATTCTCGCGGCCACTATCAACGACAATAGTTTCAATATTGCAGACTGTTATGATGATCTGTGGTTTCTTACAACGTCGAGCTTTCAAGATAATGTCTTGGGTAAAATGATATTTTTATGCATTTCAAACTCTTTTTGTGTGTGTTGCTTAATTCCAGATTACCAAAATTGGATGAACACCAACACATTTGGAACATTCGCTACTTGTACACGATCAGATTTTAAAAGTCAAGCTTATTTTGAATACAAGGTGAAAACGTTTCTGTGTCAAATGTAGTTACAAGTTACAACTTGAGAAATTTTCCAGGGAAAAGACATTATGTTACGTCATGTTCCCAATAAAGCACCACTGAAGGTGAGCAGAGAGCAAAGTTTTCTGCAATATCAAACCGAAAACGAGTTTTTGCAAATGTATGGAGGCAATTTGCTTGGAATTTTCAATCACCATTATCCAATTAAACCAAGAAATGGTATGACAATTTTTGGGTTTGAAATGTTTAAATTTGTTGTGTAAAATAATATGACAACAAACTCAGAATTAGTCCTTGGAATGTTTACTGGAATTCAGTAGACCACTACACCATCCGTACTTGCATTCTGACTGAAATTAACCTTTCTGTTTTTACTTTTGAGCTTCCTCTCTCGATGTAATATCGATCATGAATCGACTTGAGGCAAAATCCACAGAAATCACGCGATTGATCAATGATTTTCATTTTTACGACTATGGATCGCGATCATACTTACTGGAAGATAGTGAACTATTTGGAACTACACACGGCATGCGAGTATGAAACCAAAATCTCCAGAACTTTGTGAAGTAGTCAATGAAAAAATGTTCTTACAGATCTTATTTAGTGCTGGTGGGAAATCTTACGGAGAAACTTGTCCAAACGACTATGTAGATTATGGATTGGATGTCGGGTATGTTGAAGATATATATGTTACCATTGTTAGTTTTGCATTTTACCTTGTTACACAGATGCGGAAATGGCAACGTGATGAAATCGAGCAGAAAAATGCATCCATTCATTGCCCTGTTTGATGTGAGAAACAAGAAACACTGTTTGAATAAATTTCGATTTGATGTACGGCAATACTCTGCCAAATATATATTTCAATATGCATTAAAACATGATTATTTTACATACCAGTTATACAGTCGCCGATCAGACGCTGACTCAAAAGTTAAGTACAAAGGAAATCACACTATTAACAACTTCTTTTTGTACTACGATGCATATTGCAGATATGGGACGTCATATGCAAGCTTGTGTGACGTTTGGTTTTATGTCCTTAATACTGAGGTACGCTGGCTTAATTTGTTTTATTGTATTTGGGGGGGGGGGGGGGGGGGGGGGGGGGGGGGGGGGGGGGGGGGGGGGGGGGGGGTCATAATTACTAAAGTGCGAAACGTTTGTATATAAATATGATATTGTTTTTTTTACAATTATCTACATCTCATATTATTTGTTGCTTGTTTACCAGGTGTGGAAATCTTCGGACAAACCAAATATAACTTTAACATCGCATTTAACTTCAGCTTTCTATGCTTTTGAGTGGACAATTAACGAACCTGTATTCAACACACTTTTTGGTTACACATTGGTTTCAAGGTAAATTGCAATTTGTGCAAACAAGGTATAACTCATTAAAAATATAAGTTTTGTTAAATCTTAGAATTTACAACAGCTGTTTTTTCAGGAAAAATGGAGTTTTGATCACTGAAAATGAAATCAACGCAGTCACCCTGAAAATACTGAAAATTATTTCTCTATTGGACAGTGAGTAAACGTGAAATAATTATGGGTCCCCCCAATATAAAATAAATGTAGGAAATATATTAATGTTTTAAAATAGGTTATGGTGCATATTCAATGTCAATATGTGCTAAGCCACCCTTCTAGTTTTGCGTGGTTATTGTTGAACGACTTTGGTAGCTTTGATCAAATTTTTTTTTGAGCTGGTTCGCAGTGTGCTTTTAACTACTGCGATTCTTTGTTGGTTTGGTTTGCTGTTGTGACGCATAAGCTATTCTAACGAATTGTTTATGTTATAACACAGCGTTTTCAGTACCAGTGCAATTTTCCATCGGAAACGAATCAGTGGTTAACTCGATGCTGCCACCAAGTGTAAAACCTCTACCTACCGGGTTTGTTCAGTTTCGTGCTTATGGAAGAACTGGTAGCGTCTACGCAATGTGTCCTGCTGTTAAGTAAGTGAGAATGATATACATAACAGCAGCGCACTGTAACAGCTCCGGTCATGCATACAAACATTTGTTTGGATGGATATTCCTACAATTTTCCTACGATAAGTTCCAATCTGTGTTATTCATTTAGGGTGAACGATTGGCGAAGCGAATTTGTATGTATTGGTGGAATGAAGAATCCAGGTTCTTCCTACTTGGATGACTGCAATGATTTTACAAGTATATCAGTTAATTCTACGCCACATTTTTTATTTGTAAATTATGTTTTACATCAATATAGATTGGAACGGATTGCCAAGAACCTTGTTGAACGAAACGACTCTAGTTGATTATGCTCATTCTCAGAGAGATTTGGATTCAACAATTATGATATTTTATCGATAAACAGGATTTTAATCGACGCACTGTCTAAAGTTTTTATCGATTCATTAATTTGTTAAATCTACACAAATAAAATCAAGTTTAAATTTAACTGGCATTCATTCCTGATACTTGATTCTGTTCTTTATCGATATTTGCTTTATTATTACTGTTTGATTTGTGCATTGTACAAAGCCAATTGTTTGCATGATTTTCCTTGTGTTAAAACTTCAACTAATAATAAGCTCCCTTTATTTGATTCGTTTAATCATTATATGAAGCATAACTTTGTAATGTTAAAATAGTGTGCTGTATTATTGATTATTTTATAGCAAATGCACCTACGAAGTTCGAGCTAATAAAACGCTCAAGTATTTCTGCCAGGACACTGTCCACATTTTAGATTGTGTTGCAGGCAAAATATGCCACGTGATTAATCGCTATATGTTCTATCACAGTCACTTGACTTTGTAAATAAAATGGTCCAATAAGATTGTTCAAATTATCTTTTTGTGAAACTTGCAAAAATCAACTTTTCTATACAGCTTGAGCAAATGTCAGTCTGTATAACAACAAGCAATTGTAATTTTACGAAACAGAAAACTGTCATCAAGCAATTGATGAGAACAAGTTTTATTACCACGGCAATTTATTGTCAGTGTGCAATGAAATACATTTTTCAACAACAGAAAAATACTGTTCGTAGTTGCTTCTTCTGCTTGTGTTGCCTGATTTTCTTTTTTGAAGATTTTCTTTTAAATAACTAATTTTTTTACAGATACAAACTGTTATTTTATTGCTGCATTATTTACTAACAGTATTTCAGGCATTTGTCTGCCAAAAAAACATAGAGGAAACGTCAAAAATTGCTGAGAAATACTTCAACAATCAGTTTGTTTCAATCAGTTCGTTTCCGCAGTGTTTTTATTGCATGTTTTGCAACAAATCGCAGCTGTTGAAGATTTTATAGTATTGTTACAAATAGTGAGGCTTTACTTGCAGCTACTTGCTGACGTCTTTGCCCTTTTTCGCTTCATCTGTTTCACAAGAAATGTAGCGACAAGCTTAACTCACACAGTTTTATTATGTTTTGCATTATATGCGCTGTGAGGTAATTTCGAATTCATGTCGAAGTGTAAGATATGAACAATATTTAAAATAATGCAAAATGAGAAAATGTTGATTAGTTGTTTAATGTACAATTGCTGGAAACCTAATCAAAAATTAAGCTCTGAAAGTCTTTATTGAACGCAACCTGGTGATGTATCATGAACCAAAAGCAAGATTTACAAAACTAAACATTCCGAATACGAGTCTTGTATCTTTTGATATTCTCTCTTGAACTATCTGAATCAACAGCAACAATATCGACAAGAGATTCACAACACCAATGCATTACATCTTCTTACCTTCTTCTTCCCTCCCTCGCAGTTTCGTCAGAACTTATTGTTGTGTCTGATGCTACGTATCTGTATTGAAAATATATGACAACGTATCGAATAAATTGTTAGACTTGTATGTAAAAAAAGCCCTGTTTTAACTTTAACTGTTACCTTGTGTAGCAAAGTTTAACATTCCTATGAGGCAACCAACTATAAATCCGAAAGTTATTGGTTTAAATCTCAGTGTAGTTTTGTGTTTAGTCAAAACAAATAAAAACGTTAACGTTAAAGACAACTGCATAGGGTCAAGTAGACGACTCATTTATTGTGAGTCGAGGGAAAGCAGTGGTTATCACATACAACAAAAACAAATTTTATCCGAACTTTTTACCTGTCGACATTTCTGTTATCTGCTGGACGTAAATCAGCTAAATCTGTCTGTAAAAAAACGTTAAAACTTTAATTTAAATCGCCAACAATGCTGATAAGGGGGGGGGGGGGGGGGGGGGGGGGGGGGGGGGGGGGGGGGGGGGGGGGGGGGGGGGGGGGGGTTGACACCAATAGTTTAAAGTTGTCAAAATTAAAATAGATTGCGTATTTGTTCGGTAAAGAACTTTATTTCTTTGTACAATGTAGCTATAAACATGATAAATGATAGCATATGTTATAGATGAAACTCTGATATCATGAATTATGTCACACAGAAAATAAAATACGACGATATATATCGCTTTGTGTGCCATTGCATTTTTGAACTTGTTTAAAAGTTACTAATGTAGCAATGTGTTTTTTTATATTTTTGTGTATTTTTATTTTAGCAGCACATCAGAAACGTCAAGGCAATTTTGTATTTCCTTTAAAGTCTAGCGGCCTTAAATGTTGCGTTTTCTAAAACTACACGCCCTAGCAGTTACGGAATCGTAAAAACGTTTCTTGTATCCGCCTTCCGTGTACGATAATCATTTCCTTTGTTTCGGAGCGACACTACCTTTGCCCCGAGTTATAATACCACGTTGTCGCTTACTATATATTTGCGTTTGCTAATCCAATAAAACAGTCAGACATTCACTTACTTACTAACTTTAGACTAACGAAGTTATTCGCCAACGTTATACTTTACGTTTGTTGTGGTTTTATATATATTGTTTAATAAATCTTGTTTTACGTTCTAGTTGTATCAGTCAGGAGTCGTTCAGAGTTCTTTCTTTTTGGAGTCAGATCGCGCATTTCCTTTCTTTTAATCTAACGTTGCACCGCATAAATCCGCCAAATTTCTGCTCATTTGCAACAGTGGTGAGCCTTCGTGTGATTTAAGCACGCAATTAACCTTCTGAATATAAATCTGTTATAATTGTTGTTCGCCTTTTGAAATCTCTGAAATAATCGTTGTTAGCCTTTCATAATTTTACGGTTGTGTTGTGTTTGTGCTGCAAAAAGCATGGAAGTTCCTCCTTTCGAAGGAGAAAGTCAGTTATGTTGTGCTTAGTTTTTTAATTCATCTCTTTTTAAGCTACGCCTAACCTTGTGTTATGTGACCTTTAGTGTACATGTAGAGTTGTAACGCCTACCCATATTTGGGATATGTATATTATCGCAAGCTTTTATAAATACGCCACTGCGCGTCTTGCTAACTTTTGAATAGAAAAGAGCGTCATGTCAGTTAACTTTAACTGTTTAAGAAATATGCAAAGTGTGAGTTTGAAACGGTCGAATAGCAATCTACTTGTCTTTTATTAGCTTTAGAAATCCTCCATTTCCTATGAGGTACGATATTGTGGGCTATCGTTTGGCTTTTCAAGGCAGCCACTATTTTTATTCATTATCATTATTACTATTTTTATCCCACGGTCTGTTTGGAGTTGACGAGGCCAGTCCTCCACAGACAAACTGCCTAGAGACGGCTTAGCCGTAAATCACCGTCAGATACTTTTAACGAAGAATCCCGAGGTACGGTGACCGGCACACAGCGCTCCGCAGTCTTATTTAAAGTCCTTGAATTTTAGGGTATGACAGCTCCTCGTTACTGCAGTTTGACGAGCTGAGTTTTGTCTTAGGGTGTAGATTGTTTTGCAGACCGTTATCAAGCATAGCATCGCGCATATATTCTTGTTTGACCCATTACCAATATTTGACATGATAGTTTGATTCTACTAAAAAGTTAGCGCCGCAAAGTTAAAAGCTACTTGCTATTTTACTATGTATTTAGTGTGATATTTTTGTTTACGGTCACCTAAGCCCTCTTTAAGTTTTAATAGATCGCCAAGATGCAAGAAATACAAAGCGGAAGAACAACCAACTTCATTGATGCGTAGCTTATGCCAGATGACCATACGGCAAATTCCAAAGCAGTCGCCATGCCAACGAGCAAGTTTTTTTCTTTTCAAGACTGCTACAAAGTCGTCATTGANCGCCATTGACGAATGGACGACAGACGCTGGCAGACTCGCTTCTGTGAACATTCACGAATACGGAACATAGCAACCTGCGCATCATGCATCATGAACTATAGACAATGAATTCCCCCCCCCCCACTTTAACTGTTTAAGAAATATGTAAGGTGTGAGTTTGATACGGTCGAATAGCAATCTACTTGTATTTCTATTAGTTTTAGAAATCCTCCTTTTCCTATGCTGAGGTGCGATATTGTGGGCTATCGTTTGGCTTTTCAGGGCAGCCACTATTTTTATTCGTTATCTTTATTTACTATTTTTACCCCACGGTCTGTTTGGAGTTGACGAGGCCAGTCCTCCACAGACAAACTGCCTAGAGACGGCTTAGCCGTAAATCACCGTCAGATACTTTTAACGAAGAATCCCGAGGTACGGTGACCGGCACACAGCGCTCCGCAGTCTTATTTAAAGTCCTTGAATTTTAGGGTATGACAGCTCCTCGTTACTGCAGTTTGACGAGCTGAGTTTTGTCTTAGGGTGTAGATTGTTTTGCAGACCGTTATCAAGCATAGCATCGCGCATATATTCTTGTTTGACCCATTACCAATATNTTGACATGACAGTTTGATTCTACTAAGAAGTTAGCGACGCAAAGTTAAAAATTACTTGTCGTTATATTATGTATTTAGTGTAATATTTTTTACGGTTACCTAAGCCCTCTTTAAGTTTTGCCAGACCTCCAAGACGCAACAAAGACCAAGCAGAAGACCATCCACTTTCCTTGATGCGCAGCTTACGCTATAGATGACCATCCGCAAATTCCTAAGCTGTCCCCATGCTCACAAGCAAGTTTTTTGAAGAGTATAGCCTTCCTGCTACAAAGTCGCCATTGACGAATGGACGACAGACGCTGGCAGACTCGCTTCTGTGAACATTCACGAATACGGAACATAGCAACCTGCGCATCATGCATCATGAACTATAGACAATGAATTCGGATGGATGGAATGGAACAAGAAGATATGGATCACGTGGACTTATAACTAACAATCCGGAAAACATTTTGAACGAGGGGGGCCTCTGTAGCAATGTGTTTTTTTATATTTTTGTGTCAAGGCAATTTTGTATTTCCTTTTAAGTCTAGCGGCCTTAGATGTTGCGTTTTCTAAAACTACACACCCTAGCAGTTACGGAATCGTAAAAACGTTTCTTGTATCCGCCTCCGTGTACGATATAATCAATTCCTTTGTTTCGGAGCGACACTACCTTTGCCCCGAGTTACAATACCACGTTGTCGCTTACTATATATTTGCGTTTGCTAATCCAATAAAACAGTCAGACATTCACTTACTTACTAACTATAGACTAACGAAGTTATTCGCCAACGTTATACTTTACGTTTATTGTAGTTTTATATATATTGTTTAATAAACCTTGTTTTACGTTCTAGTTGTATCAGTCAGGAGTCGTTCAGAGTTCTTTATTTTTGGAGTCAGATCGCGCATTTTCCTTCTTTAACTTCTACGTTGCTTAACTAGTTACACAGCGATATAACCTTAATCGCAACAGTACGTTAAATTGCAACACTAAAATGCAAACTAACTTACACCCGATTTCCATTTTTGCAATTCCAATTTCCCTGCAACCAGCCCCCCCCCCAAAACAAGGGAAATCAGTAACATTAGGCAAAGTGCTTTCTTCATGTTTTTCTTTTATTTGTCAAAATCCGATGAATTTGTTGCCCTATTTGCCACTGAAACAAAACAACTTTCACTTCTACTAGTCTACTAAAAAATACGAAAAAATGTAAACAGCCTCAACAACATTTATATACATTGCTTAACCAACAAAACGACGCCACCCAACACTAATTACAATTACTTAAAGATTAGTTTCAAGTCACTGCAACATTTAAATTTGTTATAATTAACCGCTAAAAACAGACAGTAGGAGCATCACTGCATTAAACGGCACACCTTATTGTAGATACAAAATAATACGTGGTTGTTTCAATACATTCCTGCGTTACACGATGACAGAAACAGAACCCGGAAATCACGCGGAGATTGTCAGATGATTGTTGAGTCATATTCTTGGTGTTGCGACCTGTTCGTATGCTTTGGTGTAAAAAACAACCCTTCACGTTGTACAAAGTGTTAATGTGACCAGTTATCTTTAACCTGGGCTGCACACACACTATGATTGGTGGTTTTAAAGTCGTTTGGAAATCACTACAGTACACTATATATTTATGAAATATACATGCAACCGCAAGATTGGTGGTAATAAGACAAGCTCTGCGTTGTTTAAGGTAGTTTTCTTGCCATGGTAAAGTTGTGAACGTTCTACTGACGGTGTGAAGACAACAATATTGTTACGTTACAAAATTATGGTTGTTTCAAGTATAGATATTTATTTCGTTCAGTAAAGAAGTTGTATTGAATGTATTTCGACACTACGACACTTTATAGATCATTAGTAACAAGCGTTGGCTAATACATCTGTAGTTTGTAAGCTCCCCCCCCCCCCCCCCCCCCCCCCCCCCCCCCCCCCCCCCCCCCCCCCCCCCCCCCCCCCCCCCCCCCCCCCCCCCTCCGCATCGCATGCATCGCTTCTTGGAACGAGACCTGTAGAACCGAGCGCACAACCTGCGCAAAGAACAAACATCATATTAATTATTGAGACCTCTATAATATACGCAAGCACTCGGGCAGTTTTATATTCGACCAAGCGACTTTTGAACGCCTGTTTTGTGTTCGTATGACTTACATTTGATATTTGACATCTGCTTTACAATAAAGTGACCAATGAGTTTACCAACCGACCTCCCATAGCAGGATTAACCGTTATAGATTCCGCCGGATTAACCGCTAAAACTACGCTTTGGCTCTGGCTGTTCCAATACATTCCAGCGTTACACGACGACAGATACAGAACCCGGAAATCACGCGGAGATCGTCAGATGATTCTGATATTGTGACCTGTTCGTATGCTTTGGTGAACCTGTAAAAAAACAACCCTTCGCGATGTACAAAGTGTTAAAGTGACCAGTTGACTTTACCCTGGACACACACTTTGATTGATGGTTTTAAAGTCGTCGAGAAATCACTACAGTACACTATATATTTATGAAATATACATGCAACCGCAAGATTGGTGGTAATAATCCCAGCTCTGCGTTGTAGATGACCCACTGGTTAGATTTCGTGCAATGGTAAGGTTGTGAACTTTCTACTGACCGTTTTTGAAGACAACAAATTTACAACGTTACAAAAATATGGGTATTTATTTCGTTCAGTGAAGGAGTTTTATTGAATGTATTTCGACACAACTACACTTTGTGGATCATCCCCCCCCCCCCCCCCCCCCCCCCCCCCCCCCCCCCCCCCCCCCCCCCCCCCCCCCCCCCCCCCCCCCCCCCCCCCCCCCCCCCCCCCCCCTCCGCATCGCATGCATCGCTTCTTGGAACGAGACCTGTAGAACCGAGCACACAACCTGCGCATAGAACGAACATAGTGGTCATTGAGACCTTTATAATATACGCAAGCACTCGGGCAGTTTTATATTCGACCAAGCGACTTTTGAACGCCTTGTTTTGTGTTCGTATGATTTACTGATAATATTTGACTTGTGCTTTACAATAAAGTGGCCAATGAGTTTACCAACCGACCTCTCATAGCGGGATTAACCGTTAAAAATTCCTCCGGATTAACCGTTATAAATACTCACTGGCTGCATTTGCAGTTGCTATATTTATTGCATACTTTGCAGTCTGTGAAACAAAAAGTAAAACGGTAAATCAATTTTACTAGCATATTAATAAAGCCTCAGATTATCAAAGTACAAACCAATATGGGTCAGTACAAGCTGCAACGAACATTCCAAGCAAAAAACAAAAATAAAACTGTATGTACTACTGCTATATATATGGTTTAATGCGTCTAACTTACATTCGTAACTCCCTCTATATGGACGCCTTAAGGAAATAACATAATAAACTTTACAAACACATTATATCGTATTGGTCCCGTTTAAACCACCTGTGTTGTGTTCGGGGTTTGTCATGGTTTGCGCCTGTAAGCCCAAAGTTTACCGAAGTGTGTTCTGATGAATATAAGAAAACCTGCGGCATACGAAGTGTTTTAGCTGAGAGGCACCATTTGTATTGTTGGTATTGCTGAAGCGATTTTCGGTAAATGTACATTGTCTGCATTTTGTTTCAACACAGTGTATCGAAAAGAATGCTAGAGACTCATGGATACATAATACGCTTTTAACACAATCTGATGTAGCGGCATCGGTACAGAATAAGCTACGTAACTGTATTGATCCGGTTTGAATCACCTGCGTTGTGTTACGGGCCTTGCGGTGCTTATGGCTGTAAGCCCATATGCCACAGTGTGTTATAATATAGATGAGGAAACCCGCTTGAAACATACGGAGGGTCTAAGCAGAGAGTTAGTATTATGGTACATCATAATCTGTCGAAAGCAAGTATATTTAGTTGTACAAAGTTGGATACGAGCTTTTGTATTGTAAAATTAGTATTAGTAATGCATTCCAAAATCATTTGCATTTGCGCAACATAATTTAAAGTTTTGTGCTGCAAAAATAGATACATATTTTCGTCATATTCNAAATTAGTATTAGTAATGCATTCCAAAATCATTTGCATTTGCGCAACATAATTTAAAGTTTTGTGCTGCAAAAATAGATACATATTTTCGTCATATTCTGGTCATGTATTCGCAGTTGATACTTAGTACAGTTAATCATTTAAAAAAGCGGTAAAAAATGTCACTTCGAATCCTAAAGTTTGCTGTTTTTGTCTGTTCGTTGAGTTTACTCCACAAAGGTAAGTGGTTTTGAAATTTTGTTTCATCAAAAACGGTCTCCAGATTTAAGTGTAGTTCTTATCATTTAGATCTAAGTACATAGAAAACCATGTTTTGTAGCATCAAACAGATAAAATATTTCTCTTGAAACTACATTTCACTGCAGCGCAAAGTGTGACGTCAAATTTTGTGACTGTCTTGGAATGGTCGAGTTGAGATTAATTCGCTTTGTCGAATAAAACATAGCGACACAATAGCCAATAGCACTAAAACAATCACTAAGCCGGAAACAGCTGCGAAACGTTAAAACGGTATTAAGCGCAAAAGAGAGAGCAATTGGTAGATAACGTCCGAACGCATTGCAGCTATATACTATTAAAACGCGTCATGTAACTTGGGCTCACAAGAAAAGGAGGTTGGGGCATTGTGGGTAAACAGGACTGGAGGAACGTTGGTGGAAACACTCGAGTGGGACCAAAAAAACTTACCACCTGTGTTGGGGATAGTTGGTGTTGTTCGACAAGAACCGAAACCACCGAAAGAAATCTTGTCGAATAGTTTTATGCGTAACTAAGAACAACGCAAATAAATTTGGATTATTACTGTGCTATTATGCAAAAAGTCTTTAAAACGCCGACATTCACATTAAATGACGTTGACGATAGTATTTGTAAAAGGGATAAATATTTGAACCAGCCAAAAAATTACAAACACACAAAAAGATAAACAACACACAAAAATTATAGATAAACACAGGAAAAAAAAACAAATAAACAAAAAAGTGCATGACACACAGCGCGCCTGTCAGCAGGTGATGCTGTTACTTCACATGCCTCCTTTGAGCGACATAATGTTATCCGCTTTATTGGATGACATGCTTGCATTATTTGGCGATACAAAGAAATGTTTTATATAAGCTATTGCTGCCAGGCATAATATCAAGTTTGTAGAGCTCT
>QLIY01002176.1:9665-21968 GCA_003260075.1 Phallusia mammillata | reverse complement strand
ACAATCTTACTTGTGTTGCAATAGAACAATTGTTTGCGCATAATGGAAACTCGTCTATGATGTCACAAGCTGCTCTTAGATCATTGATATTTGTAAACAAGCGAGTTTCCAGGTTAAATATATCCTGAATGTTTTAGTTAAAGTTGAAAATGTAGTGAGGAAGTTTAATTAGATTGGACCGTAAGTCCTACAGCTCTACGAGGAAATAGCAAAACGACCATTATGTGAGTCAAAAAGTTTGAACATCACTGTCCTTGGCCTGGGAAATAGTCTAGGCGACCTAAACGAGTGTCGATAAACCGTTTGGTGGCCTTTATTAACATAAAGGTTCCCCACCCCTGATCAATGCCAATAAAGTTTTGTACATAAAAATAGATTTGTTACAAGACAATATGGATTAACTTAAATCTATTGCATTTGCCATACTTCCAGATTGAGTGTTAGAAGCATTAGCCAAAACAGAACTTTTTCCATCTAAGCATGATTTGTCAGCAGTCCCAAATTTGAACAGTGATGTTGATGTTTTTCCAAATGAAAACTGGGAAGGTTTTTCTTCATTTGACATACCTAACATACATAAAAATATACATATTTTCACATGCAAGCTTTATAAAGTGACAAACTGCTATTATTGATAACTGCAATATATTCAACAATGTTTTACACCACAAATACTAAATGATAGAGAAATGAATTTGGAAGAGTCCAATAACAAAGTGAATATCTTTTTTAAAGTTAAGTTGTAGGCACCAACCAGAAAATCCTCTTTTACCTGGCCTTGGACTTTGGCATGCAATGCAATTTTTTTTCTCAATTGAATTGTGTACTAAACACACATTACACTCCCATTTGGATTTGCGAGCAGGTGCAAATTCAGAAAAGCTACAAGAAATAATATTTATTAAAAACTTGAACACATGTGTGGCTGTATTTACAAAAGTATTTAATAACCAACCTTTTTCCAGTGTTGTTTTCACCGGAACTCGGCTTTAACTGTTTCTTATCAGACTGCGAAGATTGCAACGAAGGTTTTGGTGTTTGACACGCAGGACAAGTGTCGCATGATGGTTTGTTCCAAAGAAGACAAGTGCCACACTCCCATTTTTCTATGCTACTTGGTTGTTTTTTGACGCCAAAGGAGAATTTTTCACCACCTCTGTTTCCAGAAATATCTACTATGGATTTTGGCAAAGGGTTTTTGAGTTCGTTGCTAGAAACTGAAGTCGTTGAACCAGTTTTTGGTGTTTGGCAAGCTGGGCAGGTTGTTTTATCTGCATCAACTCTCAACATACAGCAGTTGCACTCCCATTTTTCAGTGCTCAATTTTTTTGCAAAAACTTCTGGTTTACTACCAGGTTGAGCAGTTTCACAAGCAATACAAGTTGCAACGTCTTTTTTATTCTTCACCATGCAGACAGGACAATCCCATTTATCATCAGTTTTGAAAAGTGTGCTTAACATTGGTTTTTCTTTAAGTTTCGGTGATTGACAAGCAACACATTTATCAGCTGTATCCTTATTCATAAGCAGACAGACAGTGCACTGCCATTTGTCAGCAGCCAACAAAGATGAAGGAAAACCAGTGGAGCTATTTTTTTGTGGCTTTGAAGATTGACATGCCACACAACACTCCTTGTCCATTGTGTTCATCAACATACAAGTACCACATTCCCATTTATTAATCTTGATTGGAAGGGGATTGGGTTTTTCATTTTTTGTCTCTTGAACTTCTGTTTTACCTTTACCACCTTGAATAAAAAAGTAGAAAGTAGAAAATTAGCTTTCTGTATAATGTCATTGAAGACCTATTATGGCCTCATTTTTAAAAACTAGAAGGGTGGCTTAGCACATATTGCCCTTGCATATACACTATAACCTATTTTAAAACATTGATATATTTCCTATGCTTATTTTATATTGGGTCCCATACCATCCACTATCTTTTATAACCTTAGTTGTTTCTGCAAGCAGAAGCTCATGGGTCCCCACACATGCAAAGTTGTAGATAATGCATTTCAAGAGATAACCATGTGAAAGTTTGGTGTTGTAAGGTAAACGCAGTGATCGGCACTGGGCTTAAATAATAATACTATGTAAAAACATAACATTTGAGTATGTTTAATAAACTTTGCAAAATTTCATATAATTAGAATGTTTTTTAAAAGTTCATTTATTTTAGGGGGCTAGTTGAGTAAATGTTGGGGCTAAAGGTAAAACACATCAACTGAAACCTACAAATAGCATAGTCCACATACTACCCCAAATTTTATCCAATCCCGACACTGTTTAAAAAACTGACCCATTGTAGGGGACTAGTGGGGTAACTAATGGGGTCAGACACTCAAACTAAAAAAATATGAAATCTCAATGACTCAATCAATAGTACTGCAAAATTTCAGCCCAATCCGCCAATGTTTAAAATTTCGACCACTAGAGGTGTTTTGAGCGACAACCGTTAATGTTTCAGATGTCATAGGGCTGTTAACAACCCCCTAACTAACGTTCACCAAGCAATCCACAAAGTCATAAAAGAGTAACATACAACTGCTTGCCCTTGTAACACTATTGAGCAACAGAAATCTTTCGTTTGTGGTGCCCAGTAACATACAAATACGTTTTACACTTTAGGGGCTTGTGGGGTAAATGTTAGGACTACAGGGTTGAACACAACAATCGACACCTATAAATGGCATACTATACAAGAAATCCAAATTTCAGCCAATTCTGACACTGTTTAAAAACTCACCCATTTTAGGGGGCTAGCGGGGTAAATACTGGGGTTATCAACAAAAACAAAGTGGGATGCACATCTACATAACTACATCTACCATCTGTGTAAATTTCATGCAAATCCATCAAGGATTTGATGGAAAAACGAGTCGGACAAACTTTGGGGAGAAGAAAAAAGAAGAAAAAAAAAAGAAAACAATTTGAGTAAAATCAATATGTGTCCCCTTCAGGGAAGGGGACCCATAATAATATATATTTGCGAATGTTTTTTGGTTATATAGTTGGTTATTCAAGCAGAAATGCAAGAGTCCCAACAAAAACAAAGTTGTGCAATTAAAGCAAGAGAATGCCTAGACTGCAAGGTCAAATATGGTAGTCAGCATACTTTTGAAAAACTATGTGGTTAAGAGTTGAATGTGGCAAACTAGATAACGAAAGAAAAGATTTCTAACTTGCATGTTTTTGTAAACTTATACACACAATTAAATGTTGCTATTAATCAGGTGACTTGATAGTCAAAGGCCAAGTAAATAAAAAAATACTGGAAATTAAATGATGTAATACCAATTTTGACACTAAACACACCGAGCACATCCATGACACTCCCAGTAGTAACTAAAGTTTTTGTAGACTTTAAAGATTTTGGTTCTACATCAGTCTTCTTTTTTATCTTATCCGCTTCTGGGGAGGTGAGTTGTACAGGTTTGTCCTTCACAGTTTCTAAATTTGATGTGTCTATAAAGAAATTAAGATTTGTTAATAAATTAGGTGTTGACATGCCATAAAGAATCCTTACCATCAACTTTTGTATCACCAACAGATTCAGCTGGTAAACTAAACTGGAACTGGGGCTGAAATGAAAAATCAAAAGTTCAATGAAAAAAGTCAATTCAGAACAAAAAATAACTTTTTTTCAATTCAGAACAAAAAATAACTGCTGCAATTCTGTATAATGGTTAAATAAACACTATGACTTTATACATCAACAAGCTGCAGCTTAAAAAAATGCTTTCGTATATTCCAAAAAAAAAATTAAAAAACACACCAGGGAAGAAGGTGTAGCATTTGATGACTGGGGATTTGATTTAAGTTTCGGCGTTGGATCAGCAAAATTAAATAATGGCTTTTCAGGTCCACTTGCTTCCCTTTTTTTACTCGGAAACTGCAAAAAATATTACAAAACATTAGGGATGTGCCAAAACGCTCGGTGCATTGTGACATCACAAACATTTCTAATTCTACATTTGTTTTATAGCTTTCCTGGGTTTCTTACATAACCAGTGGTGTTTTAAGCTGCACAGACCCCAGAAGTATGTGTTACTACAACATCTGACACATTTAATAAAACAGTCCATTTTGATTTTGGATACCCTTTCGAACACTAGTTTCGTATGTTAGCAGGACATGAATATGCAAATTTAATGCTCTGGTCAGTTTGTGCAACTGTTCGGTCAAGCAACGAGCCCAAAAAATATGATGCTCGATACCGAGTACTCAGGTTCTGGTTCGGCCCATCCCTACAAAATATTGTATTTGCAAAATTTAGGAAAATTTGTCAACCACATTCACTTTTACCAAAAAACATTTAACCACATAAGTTTTGTTTGGTAATTTTTCTGTTGTACACACCAAGCTTAGTTGTTGTGTAGGTTGAAGTTTGGAAACAGCAGGAGTGGATGTACTTCCTGGCCGACCAAAGTTGAAAGATGGCAATGCTGCAGAAATGGGCAGAGGAACAGATGGCAAAGGTGGTGATTCCTAAATAATACAACAATTTATTTTTAACTTTATTTAACACAATGTTTGACAGGACTTAAAATGTGCAGCAGCAAACCACAAGTTACACACATATTCACAAAAAAAACCTGACCGGTAAAACAAATAATAGCAGATGAACAAACATTACAATTTTATATACAGTGACATAGACAACAGAAGAAAGGTTATTTCATGCACTTCACCTACCCGACTGACTTCTCTCCCACATCAAAACAATTTGATGTATGTTCCACAGTCTGTCCACTACAACTAACCATATTGAACTAAATAAAACACATTTTCCACATACACTATTGTTTCTACATAACTGCCACTGACATACATCTCAAATTCTAGATCTCGAAGAAACAAATTTTTGATGTTTTTGTGACCTTTTTTTAACATTATATAAATAAATATGCAGGGTGAAACACAACAATTAACACCTATTTATGGCAAAATGAAATTCATCCAATTTGGACCATGTTCTAAAATTCACCCATTTTAGGGGGCTAGTGTGGTAAATACTGGGGTTATCAAGGCAAATGAAGCAGAGGGTCCAACTACATAATCATATCTACCATTTGTGAAAGTTTCATCCAAATCCATCGAAGATTTGTTGCCAGAAGTGCATGGACAAACTTCAAGGGGGAAAAAAGATAAAAACGGAAAAACTGAATGACATCAAGATCCCCTTCAGGGGAGGAAAAACCAATGGGTCCTCACACGTTTTTGCAAGCAAAAACCAATGGGTCCTCACACACACACGACACACATATATTTTGAGTTCGTAACAGGATGAATGATGCATGCATATGGTAGGCAAGAATTTGGGGTCAATGCAAAGCTCCGGACAACAGGGGTTAGCGTCAATTTTTCACAGTTTCATTTCCGTCAGCGATCATTGTCTCGCGGCATGCGAATGTTGTTAGATAAAGATATGGCGCCGACCGCGGCAGGAGGTGCCTGTCGTTAACCGCCATAAGACGCAAAACTGTGTGATACAACAATTGCATAACTAACGTTTTTAAATGATCTCCAAACATATCTTAATTGCACAGTGCAAAAAGACTGCCTGATAGCACGTCCAGTTATGCTCAAGGCCTTTTCAGTGGGCAGGTTTGCGCTTTTCCCGCCCAATTGGGCTTTTTTCGACATGGAGTTGCGCGTTGTTTTTAAGAGGTGGAAAATGGATGAGTCCAACTATTTGAACTTTTAACAAAGTTTCAACACTTTTTTCCTTAATAGCCCTTTGTTTGTTGAATTAGGATTTTTAATCCGCACATAGCGTTCCCTGGCGCCGTTAAGTTTCTACATACCAACAATACGATTGCTTAGCTGGGCTTTTTATTTCCAAAACCTGTTCTGAAACAGTTTTATTAACGCTTTCAGTTTGAGAAGTCATGTTACACAGGTGTAACAAATNGCGCAATATCACTAACACCGTATCATCCTTAATTCCAACCAGTGAGAAAATGGTCGACTGCGTTCATGTGTGAAGCAGAGGCATTTTTCCATGCGCCACTATCGTCAATCACTCCCATTGCGTCAGCTGTGCACTGAGCGAGCACAAATTTGACAAAAGACAGCATGTAAAAACATATTTGGGGCTGTAAGAGTAATTACTGAGCCAATTGCACTAAAATATTTAAGAGCCAACAAGGAGCACCCTATCCACAGCTGTTTAAAATTTCAGCAGGTTAAGTCTTGTATTTCTGACCTCATTAACATGTGAAGAAACAAACAAATATTTGGGTGGGGGTGAAGGGGCGAAAATAGATATATACAACTTCAAGTTACAAAATACTTTAAAATACGCTGCAATGTACCAATCAAAAAAGTATGAAACTCCAGAATCTCTGCTTCCCCCCCCCCCCCCCCCCCCCCCCCCCCCCCCCCCCCCCCCCCCCCCCCCCCCCCCCCCCCCCCCCCCCCCCCCCCCCCCCAAAAAGTTTGAACCATTCTTTCTTGACCAAAAGGTGGGAACAAATCCGCGTTAGACGGAAAAAAAGAAAAATATATATAGACAAAAACAATATGTGTCCCCTTCAGGGAAGGGGATCCATAATTATTGTCAAAAAAATAATTCCTAATAAATGGGACCATCCAAATGAATATTATGATGAAATGGATTGTTGGTTTCTATGTGAAAGTCACACAGTCCATCACACGGTGTTTTTTTTCTTAAAAATCACTAATGCATATGTGATTTGCCTGTGCATGGGACATATCTGTGTTAACAATGTTATTTCAAACCAACAATAAATATAAATAAACTGGTGCTGCTGATGGAGGGATATCGAAATGTCGGCAAACTGATGGGATAGCGAATTTGGTACATTATAATAAAAACTGCTGAAAGAGCTAGAAATTCGTTAATATCAGTGTTTCATACCGGAACAGAACGAAACCAAATAACATTATTCGTTCCGAGCAAATTATTTATTTCGTTATTTTGTTCCAGACCGATATTTTCATTTCGTTCCCGTCTGACCCAAATAAATTTATAAAAGTATTTTCGGTATTTCATTCTTAAAAAAGAACATTTCCTGTGGTTTTTGCAACTATTAAGCGAAAAAAGAGTTGCAAACACACAAGGACTATTGTCGATAGTTGTTACATCAGGTAACATTTGTCAATGATGGTCAAACTGATGTAAATTGTAGGTGCTTTAATTTTTCTTATAGCTTAACTGCGTGAAATTTTCAGCCATTGTTTCATGTCAAATGTCAATAACGAAATACCGGTATTTCGTTCCGCTTTTTCCATATTTTTTATTTCGCTATTTCGTTCAGGTATTTGAGCCAAAAATTATTTATATTGTTCGGGTATAATGTTCTGTTCCGGAAACACTGGTTAATACAACATTAAATATATCCACTCTGAAAAAACAAACATATATCTCTATCTTTATGGAAGGAGACATATAATAATAAAGAATGTGTCCTATTCAGGAAAGGAAACCAATAATAAACTCTTGTTTTATCAGCTGGCATGCCCCCCCCCCCCCCCCCCCCCCCCCCCCCCCCCCCCCCCCCCCCCCCCCCCCCCCCCCCCCCCCCCCCCCCCCCCCCCCCCCCCCCCCCCCCCCCCGGCATATATATTGGTTAGTCTGACTTTTGTAAAAGTCATGCATCTTTGCTAACTTACTGGTTGTATTTCGTCAGAGTGTTGAGCAGCAGTATAATGTGCAGTTCTTCGATGAGTTTTTATTTTACCGCCCACCCCTGAAAATTTTAAACATTTTAATAACAAAGGTAGCACCAAACATGCTGTTCATTACTGTAAAGAAAACACTATTTTTATCAAATGACAAGCATGAATAACTTTACTTGTATGTGACAACTTACCCGTTGAAGATGACATTGTAACATTGGTGCCTAAAATTTTACTCGTACTAGGCATTGATGTTATACTCCTACAAAGAAACAAAAAAGATTCACATTTGCATACTCAAGACATAAAGTGGATTGGCTGTACCTACCCAGACTGTTTATTAAACATATGCTTTAAAACTCCTTGGGAAGTTATGCTATTTTCCAGAGGAATATTTGCAGTTTTATGAATTGACACTGGACTCAATGCTGTTAGGCCTTCGGTGGGTGGAAGCTAGAAACAAAAAAGTTGTCACAAATTTTAGCCACACAGTAGTTTTGCATTGATGAAACCTTACAAAAAAGCATAATGCATATCTCACACAACAATATTTGTACAGTAGTGCTTTAAAAAGACATACTGATAAGTTTGTTTTTGTAGCAGAAAGGGAACCATCTAAAGTCCGTCGTTGGCGCATTACCTGAAAAAAAAACTCATTGCTTTGTTGAACTGTACACAAAAAGAGCAAAAATATTTTTCCTACAATTTCCCATGGTTTTATGTTACAAAAAAGTGATTGTGCAAACTATTTTCCAAATTCACATTTAGTTGTTATAATCGCTCTTGAACTTCGGTTTGAAAAATACAAAAAAAGTATATTGTACCACAAAATCGTTTTTATCTTTGCATGTATATTTGAACTAAAATTTGATACATACATAAACTTAGAGTGAAGCCATCAAGCAGGCCAAAAGTAAGGGATTGTAATTTTTTTTATTTTAAAACTGGGTGGCTTATCACATATTGCCATTGCACATATACTATGACCTTTTTTATATGTATATTCCTGAAACTATTTTATTTTATCCTATATTAGTCATTGTTTTTTGGAAGACAGTACATAAACTTGTAAATAGTGTTATTAGGTCAAACACAGTGATATCCTGCTGTGATTATGCTAGGGCAGTGATTCTCAAACTTATATGGATCGCGTACCACCTGGCAAATTTTTCTATCGCTGCGTACCACTAAACCCTGTTTGAATGGATAGACCACGAAATAGGCCCCTTTTCTCAACCTGGCTAGCATATTTTGCAATTTTAAAGAATGTCCAAAACAAGAGTATCGCCCAAACCAGGGCTGATCAGTTGGGTCAGTTGAGTTGCAATTTTAGATCGGACTTAATAGCTATAGCAGAAAACTACTCGCGTACCACCTAAAAAGTTCCAGCGTACCACTAGTGGTACGCGTACCACAGTTTGAGAACCACTGTGCTAGGGAAAGATATGACGACAAATCAAAATGCAACAGTGGACAACTCAAAATGCCTTTTTCTTAAAACTGTCAAAGTTTTATTCAACATGAACATTGTTCAAAAAATTAACCAAACTAAACAAATATCAAACACAATGACCCACAGTCCTATAAAAAATGGTCATAATCAGCCACTGTTCTAAATTAACTAGAGATTATTTGAGTAACTGTAACACCCCCCCCCCCCCGACCCACAGTCCTATAAAAAATGGTCATAATCAGCCACTGTTCTAAATATTGACTAGAGATTATTTGAGTAACTGTTAACACCAACTAACTGCCATCTGCAAAAGTAAAGACCAACTTGAAGGGTGGCTTAGCACATTTTGTCGTTGCACGTACAGTATAACCTATTTTAAAACATTAATATATTTCCTACGCTTATTTTGTTTAGGATCCCATATTAGCTATAGTCTCCCCCCCCCCCCCCCCCCCCCCCCCCCCCCCCCCCCCCCCCCCCCCCCCCCCCCCCCCCCCCCCCCCCCCCCCCCCCCCCCCCCCCCCCCCCCCCCAATGTATTGTCCTTATTTCTAAGAAATGTCCTTCTTTTTGACTTACATACTTATTTTGTCTTATTTTTAACAATCACAAGTCAAATCCCTGCTACAAGTAAAAGTAAACCTAGACCAGAGCTGCCGTGAGATGCACAAATTTTTTTTTAACAAACAAGGAGTTGCTGGAACAAACTGTTTCTGGCCAAACATTTCGCATGTGATATGTCATGGTTCGTATAAATGCAAACATCTATTCGAAAACGTTTGTATCGTTTCTTATGGAAAGTTAGTTTTTCGGTTGTCCTTAGTTTCAGCTCCGTGACGATGGCAACCCTGTTTATAACATTAGTTGTTTCTGCAAGCAGAAACTCATAGGTTCCCACACATGCAAAGTTGAAAATAATGCATTTCAAGAGATAACCATTATAAAGTTGGGTGTTGTAAAGCAAAACAGAGTAATCGGCACTGGGCTTAAATTGTAATATATTTTTGAAGTATGTCCTATTTAACATTCTTTTTCAAAGAAAAGAAGGAGTAAATAGTGGCGTAATGGTGTAAAACAAAAAATAGACACCTATGAACAGCAAATTCTACAAGCTGTCCAATTTTCATTCAATTTGAACATTGTTAAAAAAAGGGTCACCCATTTTAGGGACCAGTTGGTTAAATTGTGGTGCTACAGGGCAAATTATAACATTTGAGGACTTAAAATAGTATGTTCAATAAACTTTGCAAATTTTATTGGGACGTTTTTTAAAAAATTCACTTATTTTAGGGGGCTAATTGAGTAAATGTTGGGGCTACCAAGTAAAACAAATCAATCAAAAACCTACAAATAGCATAGTCCACATGCTACCCAAATTTTGCCTATTCCGACACTGTTTAATAAACTCACACATTTTAGGGGGCTAGTGGGATAACTAATAGGGTACAAAAAAACTAAAAAATATGAAACCTCAATGACTCAATCAATAGTTCTGCACAATTTCAGCCCAATCCACCAATGTTTAAAATTTCGACCACTAGGTGTTTTAAGAAACAACCGTTAATGTTTCAGACGCCATAGGGCTGTTAACAACCCGCTAACTGCCATGGCGNCTGACGTCATAGGGCTGTTAACAAGCCGCTAATTGCCATGGTGCAAAATGTCCACCAAGCAACCCATAAGTCACAAACGAATAACATACAACTGGTTGCCCTTGTAACACTATTGCACCACATAAATCTTTCTTTGGGGTGTCCAGTAACATACAAATACGTTTTACACTTTGGGGGCCCCTCAAACTGTGGTACACATACCACTAGTGGCACGTCAGGGCTATTTAGGTGGTACGCGAGTAGCTTTCCGCTATACTTAATTCAAGGCCCATCAAGAATTGCTGCTCAACTGACCCAACTGATCAGCCCTGTTTTTTTGCAGAACCAATGTCAAGAACGTTTTTTAGGAATTGATAACATGCTGGTGTCATAAATTAGCTAGTGTAGTCAAGAAGATCTCTTAGTCTACCCATTCAAACAAGATTTAGGTGGTACAGGGCGACAGAAAAACTCGGGAAGGTGGTAAAAAAGGTGGTACGCAATCAGTGTAAGTTTGAGAACCACTGCTCTACAAGCTTTTTAGCCAATTCTGACACTGTTTAAAAACTCACCCATTTTAGGGGGCTAGCAGGGTAAATACTGGGGTTATCACGACAAACAAAGTGGGATGCACATCTACATAACTATATCTACCATCTGTGTAAATTTCACCCAAATCCATCAAACATTTGATGGAAAAACGAGTCAGACAAACTTTGGGGAAAAAATAACCCATTTTTGGGGGCTAGCGGGGTAAATACTGGGGTTATCAACAAAAACAAAGTGGAATGCACATCTACATAACTGTATCTACCATCAGTGTGAATTTTGGAAAAACGAGTCGGACAAACTTTGGGAAGAAAAAAAAATAAAGAAAAAAACAAAAACAATTTGAGTAAAATCAATATGTGCCCCCTTCAGGGAAGGGGACCCATAATTACTGCCACAAACACAAGTAATACATGTCCAGTTGCCTTTCTAAGACTATTACACCACAGGAACTTTGCCAGCACCACATAATTTGTTAAAATAATGATTTACACTTCGGGGGTTAGTGGGCCTGTTAAACAAGACAGATAGCACCTGTAAACGACTATATCTACAAACTGGAACAAAAAAGGTGCCATAAGGGCATAAATAAAATCCACCAAAGGATCCCTTAACTAAGCAAACAACATTAAAATCTTAAACAAGTGATACTTACACTGTAGGACAAATGATGCTTGGGTACAGGGATTTTCTTGGTATCCTAAAAAATACAAAGAGAAACTAGAAGGGTGGCTTAACACATATTGCCCTTGCACATACAATATAGCATATTTTGAAACATTAATATATTTCCTACACTTATTTATATTGGGTCCCATATTAGCCATCGTCTTTTATAACCTTGGTTGTTTCTGCAAGCAAAAACTCATGGGTCCCCACACATGCAAAGTTGTAGATATTGCATTTCAATAGATAACAATGAGTAAGTAGGATAACTAATTGAGGTTCAACACACACAAACTTAAAAGTAGGAAACCACAATGACTCAATCAATAGTACTGCAAAATTTCAGTCCAATCTGCCAACGTTTAAAATTTCAACCACTAGAGGTGTTTTGAGCAACAAC
>QLIY01002175.1:0-21970 GCA_003260075.1 Phallusia mammillata | reverse complement strand
TTACAAATAAAATTTAAAAAAAGATGAGCAATTGGCAAAAGCAGCAAAAGCAAAAGAGCAAAGGCAGATAAAAATTAGAAAAATTCTTGTCGAAACAATTTCGTTTTAGCAGCTCGTTGTTCCCGCATGGTAAAATATGGAGGGAGTGCAAACGCATGGGAGTTTTGTTGGTCTGATTCCTAATTCCTCCTCGCAGCGTGAAAATATGTGAACGAGTTTAACAAAGTTTCCCTCCATCCAGTAGTTCTTACATGCAAATTGCCAAAGTTTTAATCCATGTTTTGTGGCGGCAAGACACTCCTCGAAGCGTCGTAAAACGAGTAAAATTGTGACAAGTAACTGTGAAGCTTTTAGGAAAATTTTGATCGATATAAGGCTCCCGAAATGAAATGATTTTTTGGCAAACCAAATTGCATCGTTGGGTCGTTTATCTTTAAAGTGCTGTGCAGAAATGTATTGATATGTTAAGCAGCAGAAGTCTGAATATTCTATCATCGATAGCTCCGCTTCAAACTCCATACGAATATGTTCCATCCTTTCATGCCAAAATTTTTTTAAGAATGTTTCTGCATCCGCTAACCGCCCCAATTTTATCAAGCATTCAACTTTAGGACAAACTAAATACAGTGTACCAGGAAGTTTGTAGTTATTTATTATAACGTTCCTTGATTTGTCAAGATACACAAGAGCTTCTTCGTATTTCTTCAAACCATGCAGACTGACGCCTTTGGAATAAAATGCCCAATTTATATCATGGTCGGTGTCTTCATTTACATGCAGTTTTCGTATTTGGGATATCCATTGGTCTTTTACCGAAAGGGCTTTGTCATAACAACCCCAAAAATGGAGGCAAACGCTATAGTCATATAAAATATCATTATATGTGTTCTCGCTGCAGTTATGGTATTGTTTTTCTTTCGTTTGGTTGTATGCAAGCTCCAAATATTTTCGTGCATTTTTCATGTCTTTAAGGTTCATGTAGTATTTTCCTATGTCTGCATTGATCTCTATTTGTGATACAGACTGCATCCCTTCGTAAAAGTCCAGTAACATCAGTTTTGCATATTGCAATGCTTCTTTGAACCTCTTTAAACGAAATAGGCATCCGTGGCATAGATGCAAGAACAAACCTCGTATGTCGACTAAAGTAGGAAGGGTTAATCGAGTCAGTTCGTCTTTACAGACTTTGAGACTGTTTTCATGGTCGCCGCACTGATGCAAAGACATTGCATACATATACTTCAGTTGATGACGGACATGCTCATTTTTGCACTCTTCCGAGTCTTCACCTTCCTTTATAAGTTTCAAAGCGAGATCATACATAACAAATCTGCATGCCAGCAGAACAGCTCTAACTGGCGATTCTGAAAACTGAATTATTTTTTTCGTTTTTTCAATAAAGGATGTTACGACATACTGTTGAAGTGAATCAGTGATAACTAATCCATCCACAACTGCTCTGCTTCCTTCGTCTTTCGAAAGCTTTTCCATACTCGATGGTTGACCAAATAGTGCTTCTGGAGTTATAACATCGCTTTGACTTGAAGACTTGCTGTACCACCTCAAACGGATTTCACATGCAACTGCCAAAGAAAATTGAAGTTTCGTATGCAACATCTGGTCTATGATACCCCGATCACTCAGCTCATCAAGGATATCAAAACATCTCAAATTCTTACAATCGTACAAACGACCAAGAGCTAACCCCCCCCCCCCCCCCCCCCCCCCCCCCCCCCCCCCCCCCCCCCCCCCCCCCCCCCCCCCCCCCCCCCCCCCCCCCCCCCCCCCCCCAACAAAAAGAGTAGAACTCCTTAACGCGACACGTTTTACATCCACTTTAGTATTGAAGTCCTGGCTTCCTACTCTGTATAGTTCATAATCCTTTTTAATATTTTTCTGTACTCGTTGGTTAAAGATGGGCAACTGGTTGATTTTTACTTCAATTTTTGAGTCAAACTGTTTATAAACAGAAAAATCACCGAATACAAAACAAGTTGTGGTCAGCATATCAGCTAAATGATATCCGTTTTTCAAATCTGTTTCTGTTTCCAAACACTTCACCATCTCACTGACTGGTTTAATTAACTCGATTGCCGTGTTTCCTAATGGATTCTTGCTCGCACGTGGAGCAAATCCATCAGGACAAATTCCACATGGAGTGTATTTATCATAAAACCAATCTTCTTTTTTATTCAAAGGATTGTTAAGACATGGAATCGCCAAGAATTTGAGCAAAGTTTCACCAAGACGAACCAGTATCATTTGGTAAACAGTTGCGAACCATCGGAAGCAATTTAAAAAAATATTGTAATTCTCATTGTTTTGAATTCCTCCCTCCAACACAATAATACTTTCAAAATCAGAATATGGAGTAACTTCTTTTTTGGCCAACGAACCCATTCCTACCAAAGCAAACTTACACGGGGGTTTCCCCATAATGTAAACAGTTTTTGTGGCGATAAAATTCATTATGTCTTTGTATGTTTCAGTGACATAATCCTGGATTTTTCTTACTTGTTTAACTCTCTGCTTTCGCACATTATCAAGCTCATCACCTTTTAAGTCATCAGACATTGGTTTGAGCTCACTAAGTTTTTTTTGTGTGTTTTCACGAAGTATTTCAATTCGTTTTTTGGTTTCTGTAACAGCTTCGCTCACCAGTTCTACATCTGCCCCCCCCCCCAGGCTTCCCACGTTGTAAAGTTCATAATCTTTTTTAATATTTTGCTGTACTCGTTGGTTAAAGATGGGCATCTGGTTTAATTTTTTTTTTGAATTTTTGGGTCAAACTGTTTATAAACAGAAAAATCGCCATACACAAAACAAGTTGTGGTCAACATATCTGCTAAATGATATCCGTTTTTCAAATCTGTTTCTGTTTCCAAGTACTTTACCATCTCACTGACTGGTTTAATCAGCTCGATTGCCGTGTTTCCCAATGGATTTTTGCTAGCTTGTGGAGCAAATCCATCAGGACTAATTCCACATGGAGTAAATGCGTCATAAAACCAACCTTCTTTTTTATTCAAGGGATTGTTAAGACATGGGATCGCTAGGAATGTAAGTAACGTTTCTCCTAAACGAACCAGTATCATTTGTTGAACAGTTGCAAACCATCGGAAGTAATTTAAAAAGATATTGTAATTCTCGTGGTTTTGAACACCTTCTTTCAACCCCCCCCCCCAGAATATGGAGTAACTTCTTTCTTGGCCAACGAACCCATTCCTACCAACGCAAACTTACACGGTGGTTTCCCCATAATGGTAATAGTTTGTGAGGCGATGAAATTCATTACGTTTTTATATTTTTTAGTAACATATTCCTGTATTTTCTTCACTTGTTCAACTCTTTTCTTCCGTATTGCATTGAGCTCTTCACCTTTCAAGTCGTCAGACATTGGTTTCAGCTCACTAAGTTTTTCTTTTGTGTTTTCACGAAGTATTTCAATTCGTTTTTTGGTTTCTGTGACAGCGTTACTCACTAGCTCTGTATCTCGATTTACAGCATTGGCCAACGTCATAATATGCATGCACACGTCATCAAGATCTTTCCTTATGTCATCTGCGTTGTCGGGCTGCCGTAACACAGCTGATGTCATCAAAGCAACACTTTGAATAAGGCTGATCTTATCTGGACTTTTTTCTTTGTACACAAGTCCCAACTGATGCAAAGTTTTTGCTGATTCTTTTGGAAATTTTTCCTCTCCATTGTCATAACATTGTTCATGTCTTAACTTATTTGCTAATTCTATTTCCCTTTGCATGGTGATAGTGTTTTGTCTGAAAACCTGTAAGTTTTAAACAGTTAAAAAGTGTCGCGTCTTTAAATAATGTAGCATTTGAAACATAAACAAACATTTCCCAAACACCAAATAAAATTTAGCAGATAACAACTAATGCAAATGTGAGTCACACCCTTAACAGTAGAAAACGACAATTGTTTAGAACCAAGGGAATGTTTGTCACTTCAATAAATTTAAACGCAAACTCTAAAAATATATGTCAATTTTACCATGAGCGACTTTTTATCCACAAATATTTTTTGACACGTTATGAACGGGTATGTTATCAAGGTATATCTATAAATACAAAATTGCTTTACAAACTCAAACTGTGTTTAAACAAAAGACATGTTTTTCTTGTTGTTATGCTGACTACCATGCAATTAAATGTACCACAAGACTGCCCTTGTCTGTTTGTCAATAACCGGTTACAATTACATCTGTAGTAAACAACGTATATGGTTACAATATTGCCCTTACCGATTCATAGAACAGCTAAGCAACCCACCACTGACATACAGCACTAAACAGGTGCACAGCCTAATTTTAGACTTAACTTGGTAGAGAAGGTGTGGTTCTATTGGATGTCAATTAACCTTCATTCAGAACTTCTGTTCAAGTGCGTTCAGAAATTTACTGCGGTACAACTGAATGAAAACAAATCGTCCCACATTTCAAATTTGTTTTGTATCGCCACCTGCTCATGTGCTCATGAAGTGATGGTTGGCTGAACTTGAGAACCAGTGATTTAACAACGTCATCTGACATGCTCATTTACGAGAAAAAAAACTATTTTTCTTACACCTTCCTTCGCACTAGGCCTTAATACAGTCCAAATGAATGATGTGGACCTGTTTTCGTTTATTAACGGGCAAGTTCAAAATTTAGGCCAACACATTCAACAAAAATATAAACGGCTTCCGATTTTTTGGCAATTATTTCTTTTTCATGCAAAACAAATTCCCCGAAATGACTGGTTTACGACGGTTTATTGAGGTGCCCAAAATCTTGATTTAAATCTTGCGAACATCGTGGGTTTAATTGCAGAACTATAAATTGATATTTGTTGATTTCGTAGACACGCTTCGAATGTCCCCTCCAAATACGGAAATATTCATTTGACCCAAGCAATGAGAATGACAGAAAGAAGCGCACGAACATGTATTTCGGCACAAGTTGTTTCAACTCAAACATCAAACCGCTATGTAGTTTGGCTTCTACATACTCGGTGTTAAATTGCCTCGGCAACGTCAGGTAAACTCTGCCCGTTAACTTACTTGTTCACACATTTTGCTCAAGAGATATTTGTATTAACTTTACGACTTGTGTTCTCTTTGCAGTATATTCCGTATATGGAACGCTTAACGCAGACCAACACATACACGCTGCCTCTCACCACACGTACAGGAAAGGACGACTAAAAACAGGTAACGTATAATTACCTAATTATATTTTTAAACATGTTTTCGTTGTTTGTACACGATGAATTATTAAAGAAAGGTTATCATGCATCAAGACTTACAATTTGTCACATAATATGAAAGGCCGCATGCTGGTTGTAAGGTTATAACATGGCTTTCACTCTTCTGGAAACCGTCACGTGCGCTTTAAAAACACCTTGCGCCCTTTCCTAAACATTGGTTTTCTTGCAAAATATGGCAAGTTTAAGAAAAGTTGACGGATTTTGATAAGTTTTGTTTGTTGAATATCTGTAACTGAGTTAAGTTATATTTTTAGCCTTTAACGCAATTGATAGCATCAACTATGCTCCCCAGACCATTGGTTGGCAATTCTATTTTTCATTTGGGGACATGACATACATAATACGAAAGGTCGGACCAACAGACATAACGCAACTCTGCCTAATATTATAGCATTTTTATAGCTTTTAGGCCGTGCACGAAATAGGTTTGATCTGTAATACCTTAATACAATGGTTCTCAACCGGGGGTCCGCAAAGCTATTCCAGGGGGTCCGCGACAACTTCCTAATTCGCGCACAGCAAGATTGATAAATCGCGATTTAAGAAAACGCATCGGCGTTTTAAAATAGCCTAAAACTTGTTCAAAATCATTCTTCATAAGTGACAAACAAAAATGCATTATGACATTTTAATACCATTGTGACGCAACAGCGTATTTTGCCAGCGGCAAACAACATCTCATCAAAATGGGAGTTTCTTGTTGATTCACGATGTTGCAACCCAAACAAAGTGGTTAAAATTTTGGTCCTGGACCGAACGTGGTTGCTATTTGGTGCAGTTTGCTTTGTTTGGTTGTTAATTAAAAAAAGGTAAAAAATACCCAAAACTCCAAGGGCTCCGCATCTAGATAACAGTATAGGATAGGGTTCGCAAAGGCAAAAAGGCCTTTTGCAGTCCAAATTTTTTCTCCCCAAAATGTCATAGAGGTCCAAATTCTTTTTCTTTGCTTTTTCAAATAGCACAATACATACAAAACACGATATAAAAGGATTTATTCCTAAATTCAAATGATTTATTTTTTATAGACATTTCAAATATGGCTTTTTTCTATGTAGCCAATGCCAAAACAGCCTTATTTTTCACCAAACCAAACTTGTTGCATTAGTTCTAAAATCAATCAAAACCATACACCAAACCAAAAACATGAAGTTTATTGTTCAGTCAACAAAAGTAAATAATGATATTGCACATAAAAGTCACCGTTTGTAATTTTGAAGCGTATGATGCTCAAAGCAATACCCTGGTTTTTGTTGCAGAGAATTCAACAACATTTACCCCTTTGCAACGCTTGAGTTGCTCCGCGCCGCGCCGTTGCTCCTCTCCGTTGCTCCGCGGTAGCCACGCTGGCGCAACTTATACCTTCTAGGGAGGTGTTTGGACTTGTAAACGCTGGCGCAAACAAAGGACCTCCCAGGGAGGTCCTTGGATCTTATTACATAAATCATAAGGACCTCCCAGGTAGGTTCTTGGACTTGTAAGGGGGGTAACCCTGCTCTGGTAGACGATCACGCCTTTGTCATGATAGGTGACAATTCGTTGTGGTTTTGAACCTGATATGTTTTTGCTCACTGGGTACACCTAGTGGTCAAGTATAACAACACTAATGCGTTGTAAACAAAACGCTACTTACTAATGATCAGAAAATGTACACCGGGGTTTGCGGGTAGCCCTTCCTTTTCGTTCTTGTCCGTTAGATACTGGTAGTGTTTTTACTACAACAAATACGGTATGTTCGCTGTTGGTTTGTGTATAAAACGTAGGTTGATCACAAACAGTTGCTATGTCAACCTAATCATTTAAATTCCTTTTCTCTTTTCTTTTTAATTGCATCATTTATAAAACTACCACGAATCTTAGTAATACGACCTAGAGACGTAATACCTGACAAGAAGATGCTCCGTGCAACACACAAAAGGTAGCCTACACTATTACAGAACGTTAAAGGTAAAATGAAATTTCTTGTTTCATAAGGCGTTGCAATGATACAGCTACATTGTCAATGTTAGTTTTAGCCTGATAAAGTAACCTATACTTATGTCGAGAGGCAAAACTCGCAAGATTCACAAAGGAGCGTTCCTGGTTTAACTTATACAAACAAAAACTGAATTTAGGACATTAGACGCTAGGGCAGTGGTTTTTAAACTTTTCCAATATTTTTTCAAAACTGTTCCGTTGTCATTTTATCGAGGGCTCGCGGTCCTCAAGCCGGAATGTGTATTTTAGCGAAACGAAAGTTGATTTGTAGAATTTTAGCTTATGATGCAAAATTGCGCATAACAATGATCCAAAGACAATGATTACTAGTGTACAACCCAGTTGAAGTCATCTTAAAATATTAAACAAACCGTTACTTTTTGTGCAATTTCATTACTTGCAAGGCTGACGTGCTAAACTGTGTGTCAAACATTTTTATTTAAATGCAACTTTAAGCGTGCTTTTATAAACCCGCAGTGCCTTCCCCCTCTTATGGTAAAATTATATATTTAGTTATTCTCTTTTTCCACCTACCGTCAAATAGTTTTATCATAATTCTTTTGACGTGTTTGATCAGGTAGTCTGAGGTATTCGGCCAAACATTAAGACACAAAAAAGTCAGCAAGTCTTATACTACGGAGGTTTCTGTGGTCAAACGTCAAATAATGTATCCAACTATTTTCTTTTTTACGATATAGTATAATTTTAAATGACACAAACACTTGTTTACCAACTGACAACGATAGGTTTTGATATGTTTTTCCGCTAGGTGGGGCAAATGATTTCTAATCAAAACAAATCTTGTATGGTTTAATATGTATGTTTTTATTGCTTACCGAAGTTAAAAATTATAAACGCACATACTGATTTATATTGTTATATCACACAAACTCCATCCTTCTGGTATGATAGAGTGTTTATTTATCTGGTATAACCCTTTTTTATTGAGTATCCTTAAATAAACAATATACGGGTCTGACTAGCAAAAGTCGAACCTATACTTGATAATAGGTTTCTTTACAGGAAGACCTCTACAAACTTAAGGTTTTTTTGTCGTTCGTTTTTTAGAGAATGAGACATGCGTTTAACAATCGCCTTGTTTGTTTTTCCTCGTTTGCTGGCAAATAGTTCATTGAAATTCCACCGCTGATCTATAGATCCTTGTACTGACGCTCAAAACAAAATATTTATGAACTTTTTGCCAATACGACCCGACGCTTCCACCTGAAAAGGCTTTCCTGAAACCATTGTGGAATGGAGTCTGTAATTGAGAAAATACAAATCTTATTATTTCAGTTTAAAGTTTGTGTCCTAAAATCCTTGTATTTAAAATGTGGTATATTTTTGCAGCAAAAAGGCCGACACATCCGTGTGTCTGTTAAAACTTCTCCTCTTATAACCTTGTTTTAGAAGTTTTAATCGTCGTGGCTGCACGATAACAATTTTTCTACAGTAACCGTGCAAGCCCCCCCCCCCCCCCCCCCCCCCCCCCCCCCCCCCCCCCCCCCCCCCCCCCCCCCCCCCCCCCCCCCCCCCCCCCCCCCCCCCCCCCCCCCCCCCCGCTTTACCATATTTATCAACCCTTTTTACCCACATTACAACTATTAAAAAAATTGTGTTTTTTGATAGTACACTGTATTAGCACAGCAAAAATTAAAAAATTGAACAAAAACCCAACCTAAGAGACAATACAGTCAAATTCCAACCCATCCCAAAACACAGGGCGAAATAAATACGATTCAATAGGTGCTCTCTCGTGGCATCATTGTGTCAAAACAAAACAACGACTTCTATCAAAACAGCTTGGACTTCAACCAAAACATACACACAATTGATAGTTGTGTGATTTTTTGTCTTACTCACTAAACAAAAGATTACGTTGTAGTGTTAAGAATAACATTGGCATGTTTTCGTACCTTTCAACTGGTGGAAAACTAAACATGGGTAATTTGACAATTGTTGACATTTGTCTAAAGTGCAATAAAGGTCAGGGCTATTCACTAACTAAGCTGTCCTTCATAGAACATGGTTGTGTAAAAATAGTTTTGCGAGCCTGGTGTTGCAAAAGTTATTAAATAATAAAGAATATTTGATTAACTTTCCTCTGAACTGTTGCGGGCCAGGATTATTCACACTACCGTATATATGCATAATATTGCGAATATATGTAAGTAAAGATTCTGATTGTAACGCAATACCTACAACATATACATATATGTACACAGTACGCTGATTACAGTACAACGCTTTATGAGTTATTTCGCCCTAGCTGCACAATGCGTGGATAATGCAAAACTCCTTTTACCTGGGGTCGTGTTCTGCCAACAGACAAATTTGATGATATTCGTGATCTTTTGCGTCGTCTGTTTGCAAAAGCAATCGTCTCTTGCTTCACAATTAACTTACTGTGAACCTTTTATAGGCTTGCACGCATCCCCCCCCCCCCCCCCCCCCCCCCGATTCGAAGAGTGGTGGCGACTTCGACGGCTACAACCGCTGGATGCCAATAAACATATGCTGAAAGAACAGGAGACATACCATCTTGTATTGTGAGTAATTACTGAACCATCTAGTGGTGGAATAGATTGTTAGGTAATTTTTGTACCTTCGTAATTGTAGTTTTAAAAACAAACTTTACTTCACTATAGGTTTTAACATAGGCCCGCGTAAAACAAGTTGATTGTTCCACTTTCCACCACAGCTTGACAATCCCAACGTTTCGTAGCTTTTGCATAAAGAAAAGCCCTTGTAATAATAATTATTAACTCGTACCGTACAGAATAGAGGTCCCATTTCCTTTGTATCCGTGTTTTTGTTTTACCACATGCAGAGTTCAAATAAAAAACTTTGCATTCCATGTGTTTTTTTACTTCTTTAATCAACCTAAACTTTTTGTATAAAATCCAGGATTACGAGCCGAAGATGGTGTTTACAAGCTGAAAGACACTTTGGACTACCCTACAAAAGGTAGAAGAGCTACTGTAACAGGATGCAAAAGAAGAAGACGAATCCGTCGAAACACAGGTGCTGTCTGCTTAAAAACCGTTGGTTTGTTGCTTCGTTGAGTATTATTATAGATACATAGTCATTAGTAAGTTCATTCTCATACAACACCCTCTGGTTTGTTCTTGTCTCTCATGTACTGCTTTGTATTCCTAATGTTACTTTGTGAACTTCAAATTAACATTACGCTTATTTAATTAAGTGGTTTTAGTGATTTAAGTTTTGTAATCCTCTTTTAGGGGTGTAAAATTATTGATGTAAATTGTCTTCGCTATAACGAGTTATATAAAACTCCTGTTTCTTTTTTCCGTATCCTGCCCTGGAACTTTATGTAAACGTATAAGGGGTGCGATTGTTTCCCCGGCAACATCTAAAATCCTCACGATTTTTTAATGAGAAAACGTTTTTTTTTAAAAACAATTTACAAGCAATAGCACATCAACAAATATATCCAACATTCGTAAATAGACACATCTGCAACCGTTGAAGCACAAGCGAAGTGCAAAATCCGGCAAAAAGCAAAACATGCACAAAAACACATAAATATAACATAATTGTTTTTTCTTGAATAATGAATTTTAAATGCCTATTGCGTAAAGTTTTCAAAACAATCTTGTGTGCGACAAAACAAAAACATTAAACTAACTATTAAACGCTTGCTTTAAGTTATTCCAGTACCATGTTTTTCTCCTTACAATTCAAGGAATGTCGATACCAAAATGTTCCCGCATGGTAAAATATCGAGGGAGTGCAATCGTAGTTTAGTTTTGTTGGTCTGATTCCTAATTCCAATTCGCAGTATGAAAATATGTAGACGAGAACAACAAACTTTTCCTCCAACCAGTAGTGCTCACATGCAAATTGCCAAAGTTTTAGCCCATGTTTTGCGGCGGCAAGACACTCCTCGCCTCGTCGTAAATTTAATAAAATTCTGACATGTAACTGTAAAGAGTTTAGAAGCATTTCGATTGATTTTAACCTACCTAACTTAAATGCGTTTTTGGCAAACCAAATTGCATCGTAGGGTTGTTTGCCATCGAAACGCTGTGTAGAGATGGCTTGGTATATTAAATAGTGGAAGTCTGAAAATTCTTTCGTAGGTAGTTCCGCTTTAAACTCCATACGAATATGTTCCATCCTTTCATGCCAAAAATCTTTCATGAAACTTTCTGCTTCCGCTAACCGCCTCAATTTTATCAAACACTCAACTTTAGGACAAACTAAATACATTGTACCAGGACGTCTGTAGGTGTTTATTATAACGTTCCTTGATTTGTCAAGATACATAAGTGCTTCTTCGTATTTCTTCAAACTATGCAGACTGATGCCTTTGGAATAAAATGCCCAATTTATATTAGGATCGGTGTCTTCATTTCCATGCAGTTTTCGTATCTCGGATATCCATTCGTCATGTACCGAAAGGGCTTTGTCATAACAACCCGAAAAATTGAGGCAAATGCTATAGTAATATAAAATATGATTATATGCGTTCTCGTCGCAGTTATGAGATTGTTTTTCTTTTGTTTGGTTGTATGCAAGCTCTAAATATTTTAGCGCAGTTTTCATGTCTTTAAGGAACAAATAGTATCTTCCCATGTCTGCATTGATCTCTACTTGTGAAACAGACTTCATTCCACGGTTAAAGTCCACTGATAGCAGTTTTGTAAATTCCAATGCTTCTTTGAACCTCTTTAAATAAAATAGGCATCGGTGGCATAGTTCCAAGTACAAACCTCGTATGTCGACTAAAGACGGAAGGGTAAATCGGGTCAGTTCGTCTTTACAGACTTCGAGACAGTTTTCATAATCGCCGCACCGATGCAAAGACGTAGCATAAATGAACTGCAGTTGACCACGGACATGCTCATTTTTGCACTCTTCCGAGTCTTCACATTCCTTTATAAGTTTTAAAGCTAGCCTATACATGGCAAACCTCCATGTCAGCAGAACAGCTCTAACTGGCGATTCTAAAAACTGAATTTTTTTTTTCGTTTTTTCAGTAAATGATGTTACGACATACTGTTGAAGTGCTTCGGTGATAACTAATCCATCCACAACTGCTCTGCTTCCTATGTCTTTCGAAAGCTTTTCCATACTCGATGGTTGACCAATTACTATTTCTCGAGCCCCCCCCCCGACTTGAAGTCTTGCTGTACCACCTCAACCGGATTTCACATGCAACTGCCAAAGAAAATTGAAGTTTCGTATGCATCATCTGGTCTATGATGCCCCGATCACTCAGTTCATCAAGGATATCAAAACAGCTCAAATTCTTACAATCGTACAAACGACCAAGAGCTAAAACGAAAAGAGTACAACTTCTTAACACAACACGCTTTACATCCATCTTCAGACGTATGTCCAGGCTTCCCACGTTGTAAAGTTCATAATCTTTTTTAATATTTTGCTGCACTCGTTCGTTAAAGATAGGCATCTGGTTTAATATTTTTTCAATTTTTGAGTCAAACTGTTTATAAACAGAAACATCGCCGAACACGAAACAAGTTGTGGTCAACATATCTGCTAAATGATATCCGTTTTTCAAATCTGTGTTTGATTCCAAACACTTCGTCATCTCACTGACTGGTTTAATCAACTCGAGTGTTGTATTTCCCAATGGATTCTTGCTAGCTTGGGGAGCAAATCCATCAGGACAAATTCCACATGGAGTGTATGCGTCATAATACCAATCTTCTTTATTATTTAAGGGATCGTTAAGACATGGAATCACGAGGAATCTAAGTAACGTTTCCCCCAAACGAACCAGTATCATTTGGAAAACAGTTGCAAACCACCGGAAGTAATCTAAAACAATGCTGTAATTCTCTTGGTTTTGAATTCCTTCTTCCAACACAATAATGCTCTCGAAATCAGAATATGGAGTAACTTCTTTTTTGGCCAACGAACCCATTCCTAACAAAGCAAACCTGCAAGGTGGTTTCCCCATTATGTTAGCAGTACAATCGGCAATGAAACTCATTATTTTAGTGTATGTGTCAGTAACATAATGTTGTATTTCTCTTACTCGTTCAACTCTCTTCTCACGTGTTGCATAAAGTTCGTCAGCTTTCAAGTCGTCAGATATTGGTTTTAGCTCACCCAGCTTATCATTTGTTTTGTCACGAAATGTTTTAGTTTGTTCTTTGGTTTCAGCAGCAGCTTTACTCACCAGCTCCACGTTTGGATTTGCAGCATCAGCCAACGTCATAATATGCAAGCACACGTCATCAAGATCTTTCTTAATGTCACCTGCATTATCGGGTTGCCTTAACACAGCTGATGTCATTAAAGCAACACTTTGAATGAGACTGATCTTATCTGGACTTTTCTCTTTGTACTCAAGTCCCAATTGATGCAAAGTTTTTGCTGATTGTTTTGGATCTTTTTCCACTCCATTGTCATAACATTGTTTTCTCAACTTAGTTGCTAAATCCTTGATGACTACGTCGGTTATTATATGTTTTAAGCTATCGTACGAATCTTTACATGTACACATTTTTGGCATTACTACTCAATACTGTTCTGTATTAAAATCACAAGCACAGGCGAACCTTTTCATATTGAACTACTCGTTTGCCATTGAACGAAAGCCAAACAAACTTCCTCTGTAGTTAAGTAAACAAAGACAGAGTTTTCACCTGATACGCTTCATCGGTTCACGCTTTTCTCACAACTTTAAAAAATAGCTTATAAATGTGACTCGTATGTTCTTTTGTGAATTCTCGCCAGTAACTGACAATACTGCCGCTTTATGTAGGAGAAACCACTGTACATGTGTGCTTGCTTGTTTCAGTTCGACCCTGGAACGCACACTTATATAGCTTTGATTACATCTTCGAACGGATATTGTTGCGAAAATAACGTCTACTCATTCGTTAAACCAACATTGTTAAAGTGTTTAAAAATAATGATTTTAACAATGTTTTTTTCTATGGCAGTATTGGCCAAATGTTATATTCAAGACAGGGTGGCATTGCATCCAATCCAACCGTTTTTACACAAGTATTTTTTCTCGTTTAAGACACGTATGTGACCATGGCGCATGTGTGAACTATTGAGTATTGTGTGATTAAAAGCGACGATGTTTGAAAAACGTCTTACTCTCGCTACCAAAACTCCCGGCAATGAGTACTTGTGTCATTCCGAATGAACTACTAGGATCGGTATTAACGTTGTGTTGAAATTGGTCTTACTCACTAAACAAAAGATTACGTTGTAGTGTTAAGAATAACATTGGCATGTTTTCGTGCCTTTCAGCTGGTGGAAAACTAAACACGGGTAATTTGACATTTGTTGACATTTGTCTAAAGGGCTACAAAGGCCAGGGCTATTCACTAACTGAGCTGTCGTGCAGAGAACATGATTGCGTAAAATAGTTTTGCGAGCCTGGTGTTGCAAAAGTTATTACATAATAAAAAATGTTTGATTAACTTCCCTCTGAACTGTTGCGGGTCAGATTTATGCACACTACCGCATATGTATAATATTGCGAATATATGTAAGTATAGGTTTTGATTGTAACACAATACCTACAACATATGTACACAGTACGCTGATTACAGTACAATGCTTTATGGGTTATTACGCCCTAGCTGCACAATGCGTGGATAAAGCAAAACTCCTTTTGACCTGGGTCGTATTCCGCCAACAGACAAATTTAATGATATTCGTGATATTCTGCGTCATCTAGTCACAAAAGCAATCGTCTCTTACTTTAGAATTGATTTGTGACTATGAACGTTTTACAGGCTTGCATGCATCACCAATTCGAAAAGTGGTGGGTACTTCGACGGCTACACCTGCTGCATGTCAATAAACAGATGCTGAAAGAACAGGAGACGAACCAACTTGGATTGTCAGTAATTACTGAACCACCTGGTGGTGGAATCGATTGTTAGGTAATTTTTGTACCTTCGTAATTATAGATTTAAAAACAAACTATACTTCACTATAGGTTTTAACATAGAATCCCGTAAAACAAGTTGATTGTTCCGCTTTCCACCACAGCTTGACAATCCCAACGTTTCGTAGCTTTTGCATAAAGAAAAGCCCTTGTAATAATAATTATTAACTCGTACCGTACAGAATAGAGGTCCCATTTCCTTTGTATCCGTGTTTTTGTTTTACCACATGCANCAAACGAACCAGTATCATTTGGAAAACAGTTGCAAACCACCGGAAGTAATCTAAAACAATGCTGTAATTCTCTTGGTTTTGAATTCCTTCTTCCAACACAATAATGCTCTCGAAATCAGAATATGGAGTAACTTCTTTTTTGGCCAACGAACCCATTCCTAACAAAGCAAACCTGCAAGGTGGTTTCCCCATTATGTTAGCAGTACAATCGGCAATGAAACTCATTATTTTAGTGTATGTGTCAGTAACATAATGTTGTATTTCTCTTACTCGTTCAACTCTCTTCTCACGTGTTGCATAAAGTTCGTCAGCTTTCAAGTCGTCAGATATTGGTTTTAGCTCACCCAGCTTATCATTTGTTTTGTCACGAAATGTTTTAGTTTGTTCTTTGGTTTCAGCAGCAGCTTTACTCACCAGCTCCACGTTTGGATTTGCAGCATCAGCCAACGTCATAATATGCAAGCACACGTCATCAAGATCTTTCTTAATGTCACCTGCATTATCGGGTTGCCTCAACACAGCTGATGTCATTAAAGCAACACTTTGAATGAGACTGATCTTATCTGGACTTTTCTCTTTGTACTCAAGTCCCAATTGATGCAAAGTTTTTGCTGATTGTTTTGGATCTTCCCCCCCCCCTTCCACTCCATTGTCATAACATTGTTTTCTCAACTTAGTTGCTAAATCCTTGATGACTACGTCGGTTATTATATGTTTTAAGCTATCGTACGAATCTTTACATGTACACATTTTTGGCATTACTACTCAATACTGTTCTGTATTAAAATCACAAGCACAGGCGAACCTTTTCATATTGAACTACTCGTTTGCCATTGAACGAAAGCCAAACAAACTTCCTCTGTAGTTAAGTAAACAAAGACAGAGTTTTCACCTGATACGCTTCATCGGTTCACGCTTTTCTCACAACTTTAAAAAATAGCTTATAAATGTGACTCGTATGTTCTTTTGTGAATTCTCGCCAGTAACTGACAATACTGCCGCTTTATGTAGGAGAAACCACTGTACATGTGTGCTTGCTTGTTTCAGTTCGACCCTGGAACGCACACTTATATAGCTTTGATTACATCTTCGAACGGATATTGTTGCGAAAATAACGTCTACTCATTCGTTAAACCAACATTGTTAAAGTGTTTAAAAATAATGATTTTAACAATGTTTTTTTCTATGGCAGTATTGGCCAAATGTTATATTCAAGACAGGGTGGCATTGCATCCAATCCAACCGTTTTTACACAAGTATTTTTTCTCGTTTAAGACACGTATGTGACCATGGCGCATGTGTGAACTATTGAGTATTGTGTGATTAAAAGCGACGATGTTTGAAAAACGTCTTACTCTCGCTACCAAAACTCCCGGCAATGAGTACTTGTGTCATTCCGAATGAACTACTAGGATCGGTATTAACGTTGTGTTGAAATTGGTCTTACTCACTAAACAAAAGATTACGTTGTAGTGTTAAGAATAACATTGGCATGTTTTCGTGCCTTTCAGCTGGTGGAAAACTAAACACGGGTAATTTGACATTTGTTGACATTTGTCTAAAGGGCTACAAAGGCCAGGGCTATTCACTAACTGAGCTGTCGTGCAGAGAACATGATTGCGTAAAATAGTTTTGCGAGCCTGGTGTTGCAAAAGTTATTACATAATAAAAAATGTTTGATTAACTTCCCTCTGAACTGTTGCGGGTCAGATTTATGCACACTACCGCATATGTATAATATTGCGAATATATGTAAGTATAGGTTTTGATTGTAACACAATACCTACAACATATGTACACAGTACGCTGATTACAGTACAATGCTTTATGGGTTATTACGCCCTAGCTGCACAATGCGTGGATAAAGCAAAACTCCTTTTGACCTGGGTCGTATTCCGCCAACAGACAAATTTAATGATATTCGTGATATTCTGCGTCATCTAGTCACAAAAGCAATCGTCTCTTACTTTAGAATTGATTTGTGACTATGAACCCCCCCCCCCCCCCCCCCCCCCCCCCCCCCCCCCCCCCCCCCCCCCCCCCCCCCCCCCCCCCCCCCCCCCCCCAGGCTTGCATGCATCACCAATTCGAAAAGTGGTGGGTACTTCGACGGCTACACCTGCTGCATGTCAATAAACAGATGCTGAAAGAACAGGAGACGAACCAACTTGGATTGTCAGTAATTACTGAACCACCTGGTGGTGGAATCGATTGTTAGGTAATTTTTGTACCTTCGTAATTATAGATTTAAAAACAAACTATACTTCACTATAGGTTTTAACATAGAATCCCGTAAAACAAGTTGATTGTTCCGCTTTCCACCACAGCTTGACAATCCCAACGTTTCGTAGCTTTTGCATAAAGAAAAGCCCTTGTAATAATAATTATTAACTCGTACCGTACAGAATAGAGGTCCCATTTCCTTTGTATCCGTGTTTTTGTTTTACCACATGCAGAGTTCAAATAAAAAACTTTGCATTCCATGTGTTTTTTTACTTCTTTAATCAACCTAAACTTTTTGTATAAAATCCAGGATTACGAGCCGAAGATGGTGTTTACAAGCTGAAAGACACTTTGGACTACCCTACAAAAGGTAGAAGAGCTACTGTAACAGGATGCAAAAGAAGAAGACGAATCCGTCGAAACACAGGTGCTGTAGGCTTAAAAACCGTTGGTTTGTTGCTTCGTTGAGTATTATTATAGATACGTAGTCATTAGTAAATTCATTTCTCATACAATACCCTCTGGCCTGTTCTTGTCTCTCATGTACTGCTTTGTATGCTTAATGCCCCCCCCCCAACAGGATGCAAAAGAAGAAGACGAATCCGTCGAAACACAGGTGCTGTCTACTTAAAAACCGTTGGTTTGTTGCTTCGTTGAGTATTATTATAGATACATAGTCATTAGTAAGTTCATTCTCATACAACACCCTCTGGTTTGTTCTTGTCTCTCATGTACTGCTTTGTATTCCTAATATTACTTTGTGAACTTCAAATTAACATTACGCTTATTTAATTAAGTGGTTTTAGTGATTTAAGTTTTGTAATTCTCTTTAGGTGTGTAAAATTATTAATGTAAATTGTCTTCGCTATAACGAGTTATATAAAACTTCTGTTGCTTTTTTCCGTATCCTGCGCTGGAACTTTATGCAAACGTATAAGGGATGCGATTGTTTCCCCGGCAACACCTTTAATCCTCACGATTTTTAATGAGAAAACGTTTTTTTTTTAATACTGTTTACAAGCAATAGCACATCAAAAAATATGTCTAACATTCGTAAATAGGCACAGCTGCAACCGTTGAAGCACAAGCGAAGTACAAAATCCAACAAAAAGCAAAACATGCACAAAAACACATAAATATAACCTAATAGTTTTTCTTGAATAAATTAAATTTGTTGCGTAAAGTTTTCAAAACAATCTTGTGTGCGACATAACAAAAACATTAAGCTAACTATTGAACGCTTGCTTTAAGTTATTCCAGTACCATGTTTTACTTACAACTCAAGGAAATGTCGCCACCAAGATGTTCCCGCATGGTAAAATATCGAGGGTGTGCAATCGCAGGGGAGTTTTGTTGGACTGATTCTTAATTCCCTTTCGCAGCGTGAAAATATGTGAACGAAAGCAACAAACTTTTCCTCCACCCAGTAGTTCCCACATGCAAATTGCCAAAGCTTTAATCCATGTTTTGCGGCGGCAAGACACTCCTCGAAGCGTCGTAAATCGAATAAAATTGTGATAAGTAAGTATGAAGTTTTCAGAAAACATTTGATCGATTTAAGGCTCCCGAAATGAAATGATTTTTTGGCAAACCAAATTGCATCGTTGGGTCGTTTATCTTTAAAGTGCTGTTCAGAAATGTATTGATATGTTAAGCAGCAGAAGTCTGAATATTCTATCATCGATAGCTCCGCTTCAAACTCCATACGAATATGTTCAATCCTTTCTTGCCAAATATCTTTCAAGAAACTTTCTGCTTCCGCTAACCGGCCCAATTTTATCAAACATTCAACTTTAGGATAAACTAACGACATTGTATCAGTACTTTTGAAGTTATTCATTACAACGTTTCTTGATTTGTCAAGATACACAAGAGCTTCTTCGTACTTCTTCAAACCATGCAGACTGAAGCCTTTAGAATAAAATGTCCAATTCATATCAGGATCGGTGTCTTCATTTACATGCAGTTTTCGTATCTCGGATATCCATTCGTCATGTACCGAAAGGGCTTTGTCATAACAACCCGAAAAATTTAGGCAAAGGCTATACCTATATAAAATATTTTTATATGTGTTCTCGCCGTAGTTATGGTATTGTTTTTCTTTCGTTTCGTTTAATGCAAGCTCTAAATATTTTCGCGCATTTTTCTTGTGGTTGAGGTGCAGATAGCATCTTTCCATGTATACATTGATCTCTATTTGTGAGACAGACTTCATTCCACGGTTAGAGTCCACTAATAGCATTTTTGTATATTCCAATGCTTCTTTGAACCTCTTTAAATGGCACAGGCATCGGTAGCATAGTTCCAAGTACCAACATCGTATGTCGACTGAAGTAGGAGGGGTTAATCGAGTCAGTTCGTCTTTACAGACTTTGAGACTGTTTTCATGATCGCCGCACTGATGCAAAGACTTTGCATACATAAACTGCAGTTTAACACGGACATGCTCATTTTTGCACTCTTCCGACTCTTCACATTCCTTTATAAGTTTTAAAGCGAGATCAAACATAAGAAGTTTCCATGCCAACACAGCAGCTCTAAGTGGCGATTCTGAAAACTGAATTTTTTGTTTTGTTTTTTTAATAAAGGATGTTACGACAAATTGTTGCAGTGATTCATTGATAACTAATCCATCCACAACTGCTCTGTTTCCGATGTCTTTTGATACCTTTTCCATACTCGATGGCCGACCAAATACTGTTTCTTGATTTATAATATCGCTTTGACTTGAAGTCTTGCTGTACCACCTTAACCGGATTTCACATGCAACTGTCAACGAAAATTGAAGTTTATTACGCAACATCTGGTCTATAATACCACGATCACTCAGTTCGTCAAGGATATCAAAACAGCTCAAATTCTTACAATCGTACAAACGACCAAGAGCTAAAATGAAAAGAGTACAACTCCTTAACGCAACACGCTTTACATCCATCTTCAGACGGAAGTCCTGGCTTCCCACTTTGTAAAGTTCATAATCTTTTTTAATATTTTGCTGCACTCGTTCGTTAAAGATAGGCATCTGGTTTAATTTTTTTTCAATTTTTGAGTCAAACTGTTTATAAACAGAAAAATCGCCATACACAAAACAAGTTGTGGTTAACATATCTGCTAAATGATATCCGTTTTTCAAATCTGTTTTTGTTTCCAAGCACTTCACCATCTCACTGACGGGTTTAATCAACTCAAGTGTTGTATTTCCCAGTGGATTCTTGCTTGCTTGAGGCGCAAAACCCTCAGGACAAATTCCACATGGAGTACCCCCCCCCCATCTTCTTCTTTATTCAAAGGATTATTAAGACACGGAATCGCCAAGAACCTAAGCAAGGTTTCACCGAGACGAACCAATATCATTTGATGAACTGTTGCAAACCATCGAAAGTGATTTAAAACCATATTGTAATTCCAACAACTGTGAATTTCATTTTCCAATACAATAATGCTTTCAAAATCAGAATACGGAGTAATTTCTTTTTTAGCCAACGAACCCATTCCTACCAAAGCAAACCTACATGGTTCTTTCCCCATTATGTTGGCAGTGTGTTTTCCGATGAGAGCCAATATGTCTTTGTATGTTTCAGTGACGTAATCCTGTATTTTTCTCACTTGTTCAACTCTTAGCCTCCGTATTGCAATAAGCTCTTGGCCTGTTAAGTCATCAGACATTGGCTTCAGTTCACACAGTTTATCTGTTGTGTTTTCACGAAATTTTTGAATTTTTGCTTTGGTTTCTGTAACAGCTTTACTCACCAGTTTGGCATCTGGATTTGCAGCGTTGGCCAACGTGATGATATGCATGCACACGTCATCAAGATCCCCCCCCCCCCCCCCCCCCCCCTTTTTCTCACTTGTTCAACTCTTTGCCTCCGTATTGCAATAAGCTCTTTGCCTTTTAAGTCGTCAGACATTGGCTTCAGTTCACACAGTTTATCTTTTGTGTTTTCACGAAATTTTTGAATTTTTGCTTTGGTTTCTGTAACTGCTTTACTCACCAGCTCTGCATCTGAATTTGCAGCGTTGGCCAACGCCATGATACGCAAGCACACGTCATCAAGATCTTTCCTGATGTCATCTGCATTGTCGGGCTGCCTTAACACAGCTGATGTCATTAAAGCAACACTTTGAATGAGACCGATCTTATCTTGACTTTTCTCTTTGTACGCTAGTCCCAACTGATGCAAAGTTTTTGCTGATTCTTTTGGATCTTTTTCCACACCATTGTCATAACATTGTTTTCTCAACTTAGGCGCTAAATCGTTGATTACTACTTCTGTTATTATATCGTTCAAGCAATCGTACGAATCTTTGCATGCAGACATTTGTAGCATTACTTGTTTTTGTTTGACTTCACAGGTTTCCTGCAAAACTTC